>APFE030510765.1:281308-317891 GCA_000404065.3 Pinus taeda
GAGAGCCTCCCCTATGTTCAACACAGCTACAACCGGGCTCTCCACAGCTCGACTGGCCACAGCCCTTTTCAGGTGGGCTTGGGATTCCACCCACTATGTCCCATCGATGTGGCCATGCCATTTGCAGCTTCTCATGTAGATTCTGCTCATGTCCAGTCCGGAACAGATAAGGCAAACAGCTTCATTGAGCACATCCAACATATTCGCCAGCAGGTCCATGACATTCTGGAGAAATCTAATGCTAATTACAAGCAACGACATGATCAACATCGGGTGCCACACAAGTTTCAGGTGGGTGACAAAGTCTGGTTGCATTTGCAAAAGGAACGCCTTACCGGAGCCTATCGGAAACTCAGACCACTTCGATATGGCCCTTATACCATTAACAAGGCTGTGGGAGACAATGCATTTGAGCTCAGTATTCCCCCATTCCTTGGCCTGCACCCGGTGTTCAATGTCGACCGCCTTCGGCCATACTTTCCGCCATTACTAGACACGTTCGACATTGCAGAACAACTCACACCCACAGAGTTAAATCCAGCTTGCATGGAACAAGCTGCAACTGATGGGATCATGGACACACAGATCAAGCACACTCGCAAGCAGAATATCCAGCTATATCGAGTTGTCAAAGCAGGACAACTCCTTCACCAAGGCAAGTGGCTCACCAGGGACCAAGTGCAGCAGAAGTTCCCTCATCTCATGGAAGAACTCAACGCAATGGGGACCATTGCTTCCTAAGGGGGGAGGAATGATCCAAGTGGATATTGGTGGCCACCCGCTAATTCGACTTGGATCCCCTCTAGTGCTTCGTGCAGTTTGTTTCAGTTTCCTTAATTATAGCACAATTTACTATTTTTAGCAGTTTTTCGGGTCCTAAACTTCCGGAGCCATTTTGAGGCCCTAAACGACGTTTTTTGGGAAATCTACCGCCAGCGATTTTTCGTGACTAAAAATCGTCTTTTCCGTCGTAGTCCTCGGAGAGATCTTTCCAACGGGCTATCATGCGCGTCAAACGGAGATAAGACGACCAATTCGCGACCCCGGGAAGTTGATGTACCAACTTACCCAAAAACGGGGCCCACAATTTGGCGTTTCATCTTCCAGGGTTAGGTTTTGGAATGTGAAGGGTTTTTCCATTGTTTCTCAACAATAAATAGGCCTTCGAGCCTCATTGTAACACAGTTCAGAGGCATGTAGCCACACATCTCTTCTCAGAGATAAGCTACCATCGCCCTAGCTGGTTTATTTCTATTTCCGGTTGTAAGCATATTTCAGTATTTTCCATTAATGAAATGAAGTATTATTTCCGCTGCATCTTTGTGTATATGGTTATCTCTGTATTTTATTGCGTTCCTGTTTAAATCTGGATCACATACCTTGACAAAAACATCCCCAAAATTTACATCATTCCCAAAATTGTACAGGCAGGCAATGTGACAATTTCTCTTCCCTCATCCGTAAAAGAAATTCACTCCCTTTACCATGTAGTAGTTAGAAACATAATAGCCCCACTTTTCCATCAACATCTTTTTCTTATGCTTACAAGCAATTCATACCATAACAAAGAGCAAATAACTTTATACAAATTTTAATAAATTTAGTAGTCTATAACATAGTCAAATTTTGACATTGTCCAAATTACGAATTCACTGCGATTAAAAAGAATATTGTGCCATAACCGACAACCTCGGTCTATTCGTATCATAATTTCACATACACTGCAATTTGAATATGTCACATCTTCCCATACATTTTTGACAAACTACGTAGTCTGCGTAATTACCATTTATATTCTTCTATAAGATATAATCGATACAAGTAGATTTTTTATCAATCAAATAATCACAGATTTTAGTATTGATTACTCCAATCACTAGAAGTATTTGTGAAATCAACCCTTCAATGATTCCCATTATGCATATCTATTCAACAAAGTCTGAAACGTGTGTGTGTGTATTAACCAATCATATAATTGTACAAATAATTATCATTGATTACTTCCAATAAACATCATCAATGATGGTTATAGAATATATGAGAAAAATATTATATTCCACATTGAAAAATATTATATTCCATTTTTCATTCAAATCAACGTAAGAATGGATGTATTTGTCTTCTGGTAGAAAAATTGGTTTCATACCAGCAAATTTTACACGAATATTATAACTGATTCAATAATGTTTTTCTTTTCCACACGATTTTGTTGTAGGATTAGTATAAAGTCAAAGTACATGATTTTTTTCCTTGTATGAATTTTTTAATGCATGATGCATTATGGTAGGGGGAGAAAAAAAGGGGATCCATTGATGTATGAGGGAGTATAAAAATTTCAGTATGGGTGTTGCTGAAGGAATGATAGAAATTTTCGTATAGAATCATGGGGATTGCACCTATCATTATAAGATACTTTTGATTTGAACAAGTTTTGACCATATTATTAATTGTGTTTCACAGCCCGTGGGAACATCTATCAATCATATTGCCTACAAAATCAAGAATAATATTCAATGGGTGCTTCATTGAGCAAGAGTATCTCATCACTTTTTACTAAATGATTTACTAAACGAAAGTTGACTAACAAGGAGAAAATGAATAAGAATTATTATATGTCGAATGCAATTCCTAGGAAAAATTAGTTCCCAATTGAAATATTTAGCAAACTAGAGGAAACATAACCACTAAACCACTTCAAAATGCTTCTTAAAGTGCAACAATTGGTATAGTATGAAGCAATAGTGTATTACGTAGGTGTCTTGGCTACTTTTTCCTTTCCTTTTTTTTTTCCCAACTATAACAACAAGAACAACAAAGAACTCATGAACTAATTTTGCTTTTGTTTTGCCATGTATGACACAACTGGAAAGGTTCTCAATGAACATGAAACCTAAAACCTTTATTGCATAACACATCCTTATCTATTTAGCAGGAAAAATAATATTAGATAAGTGGGATGATCTCCTTTTTGTTTTTAGAGGACTTAGATAATCCCCTGTTGGGTTTTGGGAATCACCTTAAGGTTTTTACTTGACGTCATCCAAAACCATTTCCATTACGAACTCCCTTCCATATATGCTCAGGCCATTTGAATGGATAGCCAGAAAGCACATTCTTTAATGATCTGTTTAAGCGTGGCCACTTTCCTACTTCAATACAGGTTCATGGGCAGTTTAGCAACAAAAAATCATGAGAATTAACATATATCACAGTGGTGAACTTAAAATGTAATGTGGTGCAAGGATCTGCCAAATTTCTAGTTGACTTTCATATACTTCCCTGACACTTTCTTTAAAGTCACTAACCATTCCCATTGCTGACTTGTTTTTGTATCTACTTCAGTCCATCTCAATGTGTAGCCACAACATATTCTCTATTATTTCGTTTAAATGTGGTAGCTATTTTTCTCCCATGGGAGCTCATTCTGGGCAGTTTTGAATCCCTAGACTAAATAACTGCAATACTATCCTAGTTGAAAACATCAAATGGAAAGATCCACACATATTTTCTAAAATACCATCTTAATTTTTAGGTGATTTGATCTCTTTATGGGAAAGGAAATACCTTGTAGAAATTTCCTCTAGCTAGGTTGTTGAATTCACTAGAAACTTTCACCCAATCTAGTTAGAATCCAATGTGGAAACTTAGACAATTGCAAAGTTTTTCTTTTTATTTGGGAATATCCCCTCATTTAATCATTTTTCTTGAACTCAAATTATGTTTTTTGAAATTAGTATGTATACCCAAGCTTGAAGCTCATGAAAAATTACATAATGTCACTGTTATTGATATATGAGTTAGTTCCATTAATTCATAATTTCACATGGAAGGTTTATTTTTTTTTACTAGAATGAATTTATTAATGGTTCTTTTGTCATGGTTTTGACCCTTTCCTATTACAGCAACAATGCTCTTTTATTAATGAAAATTTCCATGAAATCTATTAATCCATTTTTCTAAATTTCTCAATCTCTCTCACTTAATTACACTAAATACCTAGGGATGTTAACTACACATTCATGCCTACTTGGTTCTCTCTTGCTTTATGGTTGTCTACTTTTGATTTTAAACACCGAGCAATAGAGATGGACCCTTGGTTTCAATACTTACCCGAATGAGATGGACCCTACAAGGTTGTACGTACGGAACCATAGTTACACAAAACTTGCCCCGATGTAACCACAATTCATACAACACGCCACATAAAGCACCACAAATAGAAAACTCACACAATAAGAAGCAAGATTCAAATCCAATTGTCGATCATTGACAGATTGTCCCAATTTCCAATCATTGCCGAAATTCGATTAGACAATCATTACCATACTCATTAGACTGCTTCGAAGTTTGTTTTTTTATTTTTATTTATTTATTTTTTTTATTTATTATTTTTATTTATTATTTATTTATTTATTTGTTTTATGAATTTTTGTTGAGTAGTTAAGATAAATTTGAAAAAATGTCAAGTTATAGGTGGTTGTGGGTTTATTTGATTGTGTGAATAATCATTGTATTCAACCATGTAGAGGGTTTTTCACCATGAAAATTTTTACAATGGCCTGTTGCAATTGTCAATATAAATCGATGATATATAATAGAGGTTATAATACATATTAGAATTTTGGCCGCCAAGAGATGTAAACCCTGTATTGTTGAGGGGGCAATGCAAAATACTAAAATACTCTATTGCTACTGTCACTGCAATTCGAAATATTTCTTTACAATTTCAGAGATGATGTTTTCAGAGGAAATATTAGAGATATTGAACATCATCAATTGCACTGCACTAGAGTTTTCCATTAAAGATGCATATTTTACTTCAAAAGTTGTGAATAATTGGGAGCTAATGTCTCACTCATTTTAATCTAATATGTGATTATGTCTTAAACTTGTGACGTTGTGATGAAAATTTAGATTTGGAAAGATAACCATCGTATTTTTCATGAATTAATATTATTTTATTTAGTTTATCTCATCTACTACATGTAATTTTTCAAAATCTATCTAATATTTGCTATTGGAACTTGAAAGACCATCTTCAAAGATTAAGAGGCAATCTATGTTGGAAAGGTTATAGAATCTGTGAATTTGGAATAATATAAGTGTTTTGTTTATCTTCTAGCTTTGAATGACATTTTGTTTACTAATTTTTATCTTCAATGTTTTTTTAACAGTGTCTCCTTTGCAACATCTAGTGCAATTGCTAGATAGTTTCTAGTTTGGTGTGTGAGTTAAGATATTTTCTCAATTGTTAGTGTTCAACACAATTTTTAATGTGTGTAATGATTCTACTCTCTCATTTTCTTAAAAGAAGACTTATATTATTATTATTATTATTAGTATTATTATTATTAACAAGAACAAAGAATAACTATTATATTAAAAGACACTGAGCTAAAGCTTAGTTTAGATTCATGATTTACATATGCAAGTTGAAACTAATGGACATGGTTAAAATAGAGTATATATCAACAACCATCTACATAATTATTACATTGAAGCTTTTGAACAAAATGTTATACTATCTACAATCTTCCACTTGTACATTTGCCAATAATTCATCAAGTGTCAAAATGTTGCGTCAAACCATAAGGAATTATTCATCCGCTTTGATTTCCGAATCTCTTGATTAAGTATTAAGGAAGGAGAACATACCTGTTTTGTCCCTACCACCAAAGTTGACCTTGATTTTGCCTTGACCCCAAATTAGCCATGTGATCAACCTTGGAGTTGTTTAATATGAGAACATGGAGAGATTTCTTCTTGGGGATGGATTGATACAACTGATAAATCCACTTGAAAATCTGACTTAGCTTTATATCTGAGGGGAAAGATCCTAATTATTAATGGTGGATTGTATTCGAGGAATTACCAAAAACAAACATCCCCCAAATTCCCAGATTTACAATTTGCCGCAAACCCTGATATATGGCAAATGTTTCATCAACATTGTTGGAAGTGTGACCTAAACCCCAAGCATACCTATTTTCTTCTTAATTCTAAAGGAAAAAAACTACCCCCATTTACAATTTGCCTCAAGCCTTGATATATGGCATAGGGTTCAATAACATTGTTGGAAGTGTGACTTAAACCCCATATATACCTATGTTCTTCTTAATTCTAAGGGCAAAAAAGTACCCCCACACCCCAACTGTAAAAAACTTAAAAAATCTTAACATAACAAATTTTATGAAATTTATGAGAAAAATAATATAGAAGTTGAAAATATCTTCTTTTAGAATGCCCCACCTACACAAATATTTAATTTGATTTTCAAAATATTTCATACTTAGACATGCATATGATTATTGGTAGGATCAACCAGGTAACCATCAAGTGAAACTAACGAAACTATAATTGATTTAATGAGTCATCCACAGTTTCACATTTTGATTTATAATGAGCCTAGATCCATCTTAAGTTTGGAGCTCTTAAGTGCAAAGAGGGATCAAATCTCTCAAGGTGCAAACTTCTTTTTTGAGTGCAAAACTTGAGGAAATGTTTGCACTTCAAGATATTTGATCCCGCTCGACACTTAATAGATCCAAAGTTAAGATGGATCTAGGCTCGTTTAATTATTAATAATTATGTTTATTATTTTTTTAAAAAGTAAATTAATTTTTTTTTTTAATGTTTTTAAATAAATAATTATACTTATTAATTTTATTTATATTTTATGTAATTTGATCAAGTTAAAATGTTTAGATAACATATTATAACACCACAGGACAATTACAACATTTTTAATGTTTTAGATAATATTATAACACCATAGGAACATTACAACATTTTTTTCATATTAAATTGGAAAGGTATCTCTAACATATAAAATTGAAAATCACAATTTACTAACTTATAAAATATTTAATTTAACTTTTGCAATTAACTTCATAATTTTTAAATTTTAAATAAAAATAAAGAAACCTGAAATTTTAAATTTTAAATTAGTATACTATAAATAAAGTATATTTATTAATTTTAATTTTATAAGTTAATAATAAAAATTCAATTTAACATACATTTTTAAATCATAATAATAAAAAAATTCAAATTTAAGATACATACATAATTTTTGTTTCGAAAAAATTAATATAATTCATTCATTATTTATAAATAAGTTTTTATATTTTTCATGTATTTTTTTTTGAGTGTTTTTAAGTGCAATTTTTTGGCAAGTTTACTAGTTTATTTTCCGATCTAATTTACTTAGAATCTTGTAGAGATTCATAGAAATCACACATCTTAGAGAACTCTTCATAATCAAAGTGTCTAGATAGTTTTTGAGGATGTTGAATCCATATATGCAGTGAAAAACCAACTTAAACAACACAATTCAAGATTTGACCACAAACATTTTTGGCAAATTTCTTTTAAAAATTTACCAAAAACTCTAAAAAATCACACTTAAAAAACTACTCAAACTCTTCTACCCTTACTTAAATAAAACAAACCATATAAAATAATTAAAAACAACTTTCACTAACTTCTCTAATAATCTAATAATTTAATAATAATGTTCGTGGATAACATCAATAAAGTAAAAAGCAAAGATACTCAAATAATCTAATAACGTTGTTAGAAAGCAAACCTCATGCCTTTTTTCTTCTTCGTTAGAAAACTAAGATTAAATAAAAGTGTGTAAATCATTGCAATTAAATATGAAAATGGCTTTCACTAACTTCTTTAATAATGATATTAGTAGGTAACATCAAGAATATAATAATTAAATAATAATAATCTTAATTATTTTTTTAATATAAATTTAAATTTTAATACATTATAAATTTATTTTAAATATATCAATAAATAATTGGTATTAAAATAAGAAAGCGTGTTTATATATTTGCATAATATCATATAATAAATAAAGTTATTAAGGTAATTAATTGTTTTTGTAATTGTACAATTGTCAATTTTTTTTATATCTGACTTATTTTTTGCGCTGTTATATACGGAACACCTTTGGTTAAACGAGTGCGTATTCAACTAAAAAAATCTGGGCTGACGCCCACCGCGACCTACTGCAAGACTGACACCAAGAGCTTTTCGGGATGATCCTGTGACCTCCATTTCGAGGCCCCGTCTTGAACCGATAGCTTAACCCTTGGGCTAATATCTGAAACTCTTGTTATACAAAGATTGAATAAAAAAATAAAATATAATAAATTATAATATATTAGAGAAAAATAACTATGGAAAATGATAAAATAAATAAAAGATAAGTAAAGATGTGATATGGGGTGTGAATATATGTAAATGATTGTTTTTTTACTATAAAAATTATAATAACCAAAAAACAAATTAAAATTAAATGAAAACATACAATATATATTATAATCAATTTTACTTAAAATATGAACAATTACAGTTTTTCCTTTTATGACTGACACTTATAAAATGTTTTAATTAGTGTTAACTTTAAATCTACCATATATATTGAAAGGTATTAAATTCTTAGAGGTATAATTATTTTTCAAATTTTCCATTTTTAAAAGGGGGTTGCACTTCTAAACATTTTGTCTTTTTGAATTCAAAATAGATTAGAATTAAATTGTATTTACATCTTTTATTTATTTTTTATTTGTTTCTATGTGTGTCATTGATCTATTCCATATTAAATATGGAAGAAATTAGACATCTTTGTCATATACACATTATTGAAATATCTTAACAATAATAAATTTCTACTTTCAATTGTCTCTCTCACGCACAAAAATTGATATTTGAATATTTTATTTAAAAGGGACAATGAAATATTATATTTATAATTGATATTAAAATATTTTCTTGAAAAGTTATATTGAAATAATTTTGGTTTTTTAATATATATTTTTAATATTGTCTCTCAACTCTATATTGAGTAGGAAAGTAATTACACATTTTCCCTCATATTGATATTTTAATCATAATTTTTTTTAGTTGTAATCAATATCATTTTTTTTGTTATCAATATTATTTTAAAAGTTAAATATCAATTTTCTGTTCCTAGGACAAGGACATTTTCCATATATATATAATATATAATATATATATATATTTTTAATTTATATAATTTGATGTCAACAAAATTATTACACACATATTCAATTATATTTTTATAGATATTTTAAATATATAAGTTATGCTAATATAATATATTTATAATTAGTTTATTATTTATATTCAAGTTTAACTTTATATTTGTATTAATTTCTTGCCATTAAAAAACTTATCTTATCATATTATGATATTAAAGTAAAATTACATTGGAAAAACATCATTTTTCATTTGATCAAAAAAATTATTTGATCACCACACAACCCTACGACTCATTTTTCTTGTCCCATCTAATGCAAACATGTAAATAAAGAAATTGTATTGTAAACAATGAAAATATGATCATACAAGCCAATGAACACTGACACTCATACCTTGACAAAAACATCCCCAAAGTTTACATCATTCCCAAAACTGTACACCCAGGCAATGTGACAATTAAGTGATGTAGAGTTGGATTGTGTTAGGGTAACAAAAGCGTGTTGGGAACGGTCATTATCACCAACATCAAGGTTATATAACCCAAGGGAAGATGTCAACAAACGTTAAAGTATAACATTGGCAAGGCCACTTTTTTTAATGAATTTTTTGGTACAGATGCAAAAATACCACTGCAGCTTCCTTATATGTCACTATAGTGTCATAATAACTTTGTGGCATGCCCTTCAAAACAATAATAGTTTGATGAATTGGGAATGTTAATAATATTTAATACAAAATGTAAAATTAAATGATATACATTTTGTAATAATATATATAAATAGTCGGAGTAGTCTTTAACACGACTTTTTGGAAATGATGAGACATAGCCATGTATGTCATACATACCCATGGACATCACGAATGATACTTTTTGAGCTGACATTGCAAAGAGATACTTCAATGTACTTCTTGTTATATCAGTGTACTTAATGACAATAGTGAGATTCTGTGACAAAGTTATCCTTGATGAATATTTGTGACAGAAGTTGATGATAGGGAAATTTACTAATGGATCTATGATGTGACTTGTTCGCTGCTACTTATATGACAATATTGGTGTAAAGAGAATTGGCTTGATACTTTACAGTTTGACTTGGTATTTGATGAATTAGAGTTTAATGAGCATGAGATTTGTTTGACAATGAAAATAGTTTTGTCTTGATAGGCTTGAGTTGGTATATAGTTCCGCATTGGTATGTGACTTGGTCAATGTTACTAAAACTTGGCTTGATATAAGCAATGTTGATGAGCTATTTGGCTTGGCATTTGATAATGTTGGTCAGTGAGGGTTTGACTTGGTATTTGACAGGATTTGGATTGACAATGTTATGTGGCTTGGTATATTGGTTTGATCTAGTTACAATGGTGTAATCTGTATTTAGTTATTCAACTTGATTAATTGGTTAATGTGGGTGACGACCTACAATTTTTTATAGTTGATCGAGACAGGTGGATCCAGTATGAAAATTTGGAAACACGGTCCACAAAGGTGCTGAGGATCGTAGCCTTCAGTGAGGGAATGGGAGCTTCCTTCCGGTGGCAGCGAGTAAAATTGTTGAGGGAGTAGGAGTGACAGGAGCTTCACCGGGGGAGAAATACCATACGCGTGGGTTCATATCAAGGGAATTATATTGAGGAAAAAATGGCATAATATATTGGGGCATATATAGGGGGTAAATAGTTTTTATATTGGCAATTATAAAAAATGGAGCTCAAAATTATTGATAAATATAAGGGGGAATAATTTTTTTTAATGAAAAAATGGACACCTACAATATCTAGTGGAAGTAGGGGTTTTCTAAATTGGGAATGTATATTGGGTTCGTATTGGTAGGGGGTTAAATAATGTGAATTTTAGGGATATTTTCCAAGATGTATTGAAACTAAGGATATTGTTTAATATGTCGCGAACACATATTATAGGTAATAGGTTCATTGAGTGAATCCCCCATGATAGGAGCTTCCTTCCAGTAGGAGTCGGTAAACTTGTTAGGGAGTAGTAATTTCCTTCTAGTCAGAGCTGGAGAAATAAGAGGTGGTAGCCTCTCGCAGATAAGAGTTGTACTGGTAAGAGTTTGCATCGCTACAAGATGTAAAAATATTTTCTTCATAATAAGAAAAGAAGATAGAGTCGACAACAATGATGGTTTTCTCACGCATTTGGTTTCCACCTAAATTTCGGTGTCCATGTGTTGATGTGTTATGATTCTTATAATTTACATGATTAATGCTACTCATGGTTTATGAATAAAATATGATTTATAACATAATGTTATGCTAATAATATAATGATTCAATATAACTTTGGAAATGAATTCATAAACTGAGTAAATTTAAATTGGGCATTAAATACTAATTCACATCCACCCCCTAGCCCCCTGTTTGAATTTCTAACACTTGGTATCAGAGCAGGTCTTTGTAGTAAAGCTTAACTACTTGAAAGTAGATCAGGGACAATGGGAAGGAAGCAAAAGAAGAAGGCAACACAAAGGAAGATGTTAAGAAAGGAAAACAATGATAGTGATGTATTTGATGTTGTGTCAATATTTACATTCATAGATCAAGGACAATCAATAGCAGAAAAAGGCAGGTCAGAAACAATGGATAATAAAGGTATGATCATAACTAATGATGTTAATTATCAATATTGGAAAGAAATGATGAAGTCGAGGATAATATCCATCATATCTAATGTTTGGCATTTAACATGTAAAGGTATTAATAAAACCCCACCATCTGGAAAATAACTGTAGAAGAATAGCTAGGCAAAAAATGAAAGCTTTTGTACATTACCTGATTCAGCATCAGAGAAGATCATGCAATATGAAACTGAAAAAATGGTATGGGAGAGCCTGTAGCGAATCTATTAAGGAGAAGGAAATTAGTAAAGAAGGAAGTTTGTTCATCACGTAAACCAACTCGTAATCTTGTTTCTAAAACATTAAATGAATCTAAAGGAAACTGTGATTTATTAGAAGATGAGAGTGATCATGAATTTTTTTTTATTATATCTAATGGAGTTGCTGATTCAGAAGAAGATGGTTAGAGGAAGTATTTAAGCTTAGAAGAAAAGTTGTTTTTGATTTGAATAAGATTACTAGTATTGCGAATAAGTTGTAGGAATGTAATAATAGGGATCATGATGAATCAATGAATATTACAACAATAACATAACAACTTAAAGAAAGAAAAAAACATTGTGAAGGACTTGAAGCTGAGATAATCTATCTAAGATCAGATCTTGAAAAGTCAAACAAATGAAATGAGGAGCTATTTCAAGTATTTGAAGAAAAAGAGAATATGCTTAAGGAAGAGATTATTGAATTGAGAATGCAACTGGACGAAGGAAGAAAGATTGAAGGAGGGATGAGGAAGCAGTATATGGAAAAGGAAGATCATTGTTAAATACTGGAGGTTGTGGTAAGCATTCTAAAAGATAAATTAATATAAAAGGATAAACATTTGAAATTATGTGATAGTACCAAGATATTCGAAAATATTCTTAACAATCAAACATCCCCCTATATCAAATTAGGCATCAGTTTTCATGAAATTGTTAAAGGAGAATCTAGCTCACAAGCTTATTCTGAGGTGAACAAAGAAAACCCTAAGAATCATGGTAAATAATTAAGAAGTCAACCAGACAAACAACCAAGGAAAGTGAATTTTCAAAGGAAATAATTTGCTCCCAATAATAGAAATAACAATTGATTCTCTTCTTTGATCATTGATATTGAATTTTTTGTATATAATAACTATGGAAACATTGTAACCAATTGTAGAAGAAAATTGTTCAGTCCTAAGGCAAATGGTATCTTCATAGGAAGATCATTGGTTCCTAGGTACTCAAGTTTCTTTAAGGGGTATTGTTTTAGATGAAATATATTTGGTTAGACCGCTATTGATTGCAAAAGTGTTATGACTCTCTTGCCCCCTTCTCTCGTCATGTAAGGTGTTAAACATGTAATAAGTTTGTACATGTAGCAAAAGAATGCAGGAACAAGACAATGAATTCATATAGATAAATATGATGCAAAAGTGTTATGACTCTCTTGCCCCATTCTCTAGTCATGTAAGGTGTTATACATGTATTAAGTTTGTACATGTAGAAAAAGAATGCAGGAACAAGACAATGAATTCATATAGACAATAAATAGATTCCTGGAGTGAAGTGAGATACCTTGGTCAACCTGTCGACCACAACCATAATAGAATCATGATGTCTAGATGTCCTTGGAAAAACTTTAATAAATCCCATGGAAATGACCTCCCATTTCCACTCTGGAATCAAAATCAACAATAGTAATCCCCATGGATGATTACACTTATTTTTACCTGTTGACATTCCAGGCATCTCGCAACAAAGTTTTCCACCTCTTTCTTCAAATTCAGCCAATAGTAAGACTTCTTCACAACTATCATTGTCTTCTAATATCCTGGGTGACCTGGATATGGCTTGAGATGAAATTTCTACAAGATAAGCTTCTTGAGCTCACTATTGTTCGACACGTAGATCCTATCCCTAAATCTAACCAAACCATCTGCCTTGAGATGATAGTTCACATCCTATTAACCTATACTCTTTTGCTGTAACTCGTGCTTAAGCTATTGGTACCTGTCATCTTGTTGCCTTGCCTATAAGATCTGATCCTGCAAATATGCCTCATATGAACTCATAACTTCTGTGTAATTTACTTGTACTCTTCTGCTAAGAGTATTTGCAACCCTTTTCTCTTTTCCCTTAATGTACCTAATCTCAAAGTAAAATTTACTAATCGTGGGCAACCATCTAGCTTTCCTGCCATTTAGATTAGGTTGGTCAAATAAGTATCTCAATCTACTGGGATCACTCATCAAGATTAACCTTTTGCCAAGAATATAGTGTCTCCACATCTTCAATGTGTGAATGATTGCTGCCAACTCAAGATCATGTGTCACATAATTCTGCTTGTGCTCATTCAGTTTCCTCGATTTATATCACACTAACTATTATTCCTGTATTAGAACCCCACCAAGTGCTCTCTTGCAAGCATTTGCACATACCACAAAATCTTTGTCTAGATTTGCAATCTTTAGAACTCGAGCATTTGTAAGCAACTACTTCAACTTCTCAAAACTTGCTACACATTCCTCTATCCATTCAAATTTCTTTCCTTTCCTTTGCAATGATGTAATAGGATAGAAAATCCATGAGAAGTTCCCGGTGAACCTCTTGTAATAGAATGCTAACCCTATGAATGATCTGACCTCATCGAAATTTCTAGGAGTTTCCAATTCCATGATCTCCTGTATTTTTTGGATCCACTGTTATGCCTTCCTTGGAGACAACATGTCCCAAGTAATGTACCTTTGTCTTAAATAAACTACATTTACTAAGCTTGACATACAACTGATGATTTCTCAACAACTTTAACACTGCTCCAAGAATGCAGTAAGTGTGAAAGAGTATGAGAGAGAGAGCTAAACTAAACTAATGAAAGTTAAACTAGCTAAAAGCTATGTACTGATCCTCATAAGCCCTTTTATCACTGAGGCCTCTATTTTCTTCATTTTTCCTGACATGCAATTCTATGACTTTTCACCTTCCTTTCTCCTAGTTTCCATTATTTTCATAAATAAATGTCAATTGATGCCTCTTTGTCTTTGTCAATTTAGATAGCCATAAATTATCCACAAGTGATCCACATCATTATTTTTTTTCCCAACATTCAACTTGGAATATGTGTCCCATGACCTTGGTTATTATTTTATTTATTTACATAGGAAATCAACTAGGGCTTGTTACAATATACTTGTTGCTCTCGGTGATTGATGTTTATGGGAAGGATATACTTTAGGTTCTAGTATACTCTCAGGGGGAGCATGTTCCGTATGAGAGGTTATGTGAATCTTGCAACAAAGTTTCTTATTTCACATCAGCAGATCAGATTTATAATGTCAAGCATTGCAGGAGGAGTATTTCTCTCAACCTGGTTCTTCCCTTTGCTATTGATGTCAAAGGGGGAGAGAAGACTTGGTTTTGTTTTGCAAGAGGTTGACATCAAGGCCAAAGGGGTATATTGTTGGCATTATGGCTATATGTTGTCCTTGTGTCAACCTAAATGATTTCATAGTAACTCTACAACACACACAAGAACATGCATTGCAATTAATTACTATTTAGTTAATGTTAATTGGTTAATACGATTTGATTGAAATGGTCCATGTAAATTGGAAAATTGATTAATGTGATTTGATGGTCCATGAGAGTTGGTCAAAATAGTATTTTATAATGTGGTTGGTTATTAACATGAATGTTTAGGGTACAGATTTGGTCATTGATTATGGAGATCATGATTGGATATTTTATATATGGTGGTTATATTAAATTCATTAATGGACCATTTTTCTTTCATAAAATAATATTTTATTGAGAGGTCCGACTATTGAATTAATTCATGATTGGTAAAAATCTCCTTGGAGTTGGCTACAAAGAAATTGGTCATGACGATTGAAGGACAATTCTTTTTAAATATTAATAAATGGCTCCTTAGTCCAAAGGTCAAACACCATCCTCGTTCTAGTTGTTTATGCCCGTATGGCTTGAGATAGCCCACCAAGCCTATAAATCATGAGCCAAACAAGATATGAGACGTGAGCATTTGATCATCAAAAGTATGAGATTGATTTGGTTTATTTTATCTATTTAGCATAGGGTGATTAGCAACGATGGTAATATATGGATATAATATGCAGAGGTCGAAAGAAGTTTCCTCATGGTAGATCAATTTCATAATTTCAGGGGGTACAAATTTATTATTAGTGCATTAAAAATCCACGCACTCTGGATTGTGCATAGGTGATAGGGAAACCACTTTATTTGGGAGACTTGCTGACTTTGTGCACACATTATTTATTACATCAGATCTGTCAAAATTAAGTTTAAAGTATAGTGCACACTTAATTATTTTATATGCTTGTCTGAGGTGTTTTCCTAGTTGTTGCATTTCCAAACTATTTTGTTGCAAGGTTCAGACCCATCAATGAATGATATACAGAGTTGTGATGTGTTTTTTCTACTTAAAGAAGTGACCCAAATTTCATATATCAATAATATACATCTAACTGGGTGAAATCGTTGCTTATTGCAGAAGTTGTAGGGCATTTATTATATATAGTAATAATTTGTAATGGTGTCTAGTTGCAGGGGTTTATTCTAGATTGATTTCATGTGTTTGAAAATGCGTTGATTCTGTTCTACCTTGGAAGACAACCTCTGGGTGAGGAAAGGTTAGTGCCCAAGACATTTGTTTAAAATTATGATGAAATAAGTTTGTTGTCCCATTGTTTTGAAACCCCAATAATTATAATTATAAAGATTGTCTCTCTTAATATTCTATAGTAAAAAAATCATTCAAATTGGCCTTTTGATGCTAAATACAATTTTAATGGTAGTGTAGTGAGAATGGATAGTGGAAAGTCTTCAAAAACAAGCTTCTTAATGCAGAATCTCTGTCTTCAACTTTAGAGGAAATATGTAATTAGCATGGAATGATATATAGAAAAGAGGAGAGCATAATTAAGGTACTTTTAACTTTAACTCACATGAATCTAATTTTATAGAACTATAAAATTAAAGGCCAAAACCTTCATTACTCCCTTCTATGAAGAAAAATATAAAATGAAAATAACAGGGAACACATTTTGTACTCTACATGTGTTTGGAATCACTTCGAAATATTTATTCAAATCCACATGAAGATTGAGAATACAAGTGGTTTTTGCTTATGAGGTCCAAAAATCGGAACCCTGACTTCTCTTTCTGAATCGATTTTATACAAAAGTTCAAAAAGGACAATTAAGACATTGTCAACTCCCAAAACTTCTAACTTCCTAAACTACTTTGAAATTAATTGCTCTTTCGAACATACATTTTTAAAAAGAGAAAACATAAATATATCATTTCAAAAACATCTAAAAAGAAACTATTGTATGACAGGTGGCACTGCTTCAGGTAGTAATTTGAGACTCTGGTGCAGATAAAGGTCCAACTTCTGCACTTGTTGCTTTCAGTGACGTCCATTCTCTCCATTTTTTCTAGATGACTGTATCTAAACTGAGACTCTTGACAAACCTAGTTTGTGCCATTTTGAAGTTGGTAATTCTATTGTATGTTGGTTTGTCAAAGAAAAGAGTTTTCATTAACCATAAAATATGGAATTCCATGTGTAAATAACTGACAATCGTTGCTTCCTTTAGCATTGCTGTTCTTTCATGAGTTGAACTGATTTTTCTTTTGGCCTCCACAAGTGAAGTTTCATAAGTCTCCTACGATAATAGATTTCCCTGTTGGTCCCAACATGAAGGAAAACCTGCTCTAGTTCTTTTTATCAAAATCAATATTTAATTTCATCACAACTTCTTTTACCTCTGTTAATTTTGTCTCTGTTGTCTTCCTATGCAAGTTTTTCACAATCATCTTATTAATCTCTAAGACATACTCAGTTTTGTCTTCAACTCCTAATTCCCTTAATTGTTGTGAAGATCTTGAGTTAAGGAAATCAATCATTTTCTTAATAACTTTTGCTTGAAGTTTTCCAGATGTTTCTTACAGTATGGATGATATCATTTCATAAATTTTCTCTTGCTTGAATAAAGGACATATTTCACTTCACCTTCTCCTTTAGCTATTTACTTTCTTGATAAGCAACCTGAAAATCATTTATGTACTTCTCAACATTCTCCTTGGACATTTCCAAGTATCTTTCAGTGGATTTTATAATCTTCATGGCACTCTCATAATATCTTTGAACTTTCTTCATCTCATTCTCAGAAATTTGTATCTCAGTGATGACTCTAGTTAGTTTATCAGTTGGGTCTTCAGAATCTGCTTGTATTAAAATAGTACAAACACGAGAGTCAATCTTTTGCTGCAAAACATAATTCATTTCCTTTAGCTTGACAATCTCATCATTTCTTTGCAAGCATTCATTAGTTACTGCTTCCTTTTCTTTCTCCACCCGTGCTACTTCTGAAGCCATAGGATGTTCATAGAAGGCATCTTCAACTTCTTCCTAAGCACATGAATTTCTATTTTAGCTCCCTGCAACAATTTCTGAACAACACTTCTATCCTATGGATTAACACCAATTTTAACTATCAATTTCTTTAATTCTCCATTTTAGTGGTTAAAGCTCTAGAATTTTCTTTTTCTAACTTTAATTGATTAACCACTTTCAATAACAAAGCTTTAGCTCTACTAGTAGCCAAAGAAGTACTATTAAAATCACTATAAATCAATTCTCCAATTTGCCTATGTAAGTTGATTTTATCAGGCAGTGGTACTCTTTAGCATTTACTCTCAAATTGGCAGTTTTGAAACCTGATGAAGAAGACATCGTTAAATAAGAGGGGTGAGAGAAAGCTAGTTTGAGATGATTCCTCACCAAATCCATAGCAGAAAGCAATCTAGTCTAGTAATTTGAAATAAACTTAGCTTCCAATTGGGACTCCATGCTTTCTTTAACTTTTTTGGTTCTTTTCTTCAATTTGAGAATACAATTTCTTTGTCATTGAAACAGAGTTCTGACCAATCTCTTCTGGAACAAGAGAAGATGGTGTACAAAATAACTTCTCCTAAATGCAATTGAAAATATGATGCTGTGGATGAACGACACCCCTCAGATAGCTTAACCCTTTTAGTACCTTTGTCTGTTTCTTCCTCTAAATCAATGACATCTTCATTGCCTCTTTTTAAATTATTTTCACTTTGATGAGGAGTTTCAATCTCCACTCCTCTTGATAAACATGTTTGTCCCCCTTTTACTAACTTCTCGACATCTGATTGAGGTTCATGTACATAGGGAGCATAAGAATTTTCCACTCTCCTGTTTGAAATGATATGGTGAGGATCATATGCCCATTTCACCCAACTGCAAATCCATATCTTCAAGAGCTTTCTGCGCTTCTCATATAGATTTCATGCTATTCACAATAAAAGATCCCACTTCCTTTACTTGTTGGAACAAAATTTACATGATCCACATTCAAAATCTGCCTGATAAATTCTAATGAAAATAGTCTCATATTCACAAACGTAGGGAGCCTGTAGGGGGCAACTTTTGCTCCATATAATCTAATTTTTTCATAATCTTCAAATAGAAACCAATCACCTACTTTAACATCTTTATTGAGCTGAAGAAAAGACTGAGCCTTTGGTAATATGCAAGGTGGAGGAGAACTTTTATGATTGAGTAAGAAACTGAAAAAAAAAAAAAAAAAAAAAAAATAAAGTACATCAAGGCCTCATTATTTGCAATAATTTTCACCACATCAGTCCAAAATACCACTGACTTTTTGTTCTTGTAAGGGTCCATGATATTAAATCCCAGGTGCATGAATATTTCAACATGAGCATAAAAGAAGAGGTAAATAATTAGAGAGGTAAATCTGAAACATCCAGTGAGGGAAGGATTTGTCAATTGAGAATTAACCATCTTCTCCCATAAAGCAGGGATGTCAAAAATTGTTTCAGGATTCATCATAAAACTAAACATTCCCAGGATAGCTCTGTTAATAATAGTAGTATCTTCCCTTCCTAAAATATTGGCCATAATTTGAAGGATAGGTCTATCTTCCATGACAAAAATATCCAAAGGAAAATGAGTAGGCTCCATAGGCAAATGCTTCCTAGAAGGCATTAAAAAGAAAGTCAACTGAGCATAATTCGACCCAGACAAGTCTTGGAAGGTAGAAAACATAGTTTGTTATGAGAAAGGAGTATAAGAATTTGAAGAAGGAAAACATAATGTTTGCTGAATCAAAAGGGAAGACACTTGAAAAATATTTTCACCTAATTTGTTCATGACAAAACATTTTTGAGGATAGAGGGTAGAGACAAGCCAATATATGAATTCTGGGAACACATGGATTTGAGGAATCATGATAGCTAAAACACCTGACCTAACAGTAGCAGCATATACAAGAGACGAAGCTTGGTTAAGAAGTACATGCGGGTAAATTTCTATGTTATTAATGGAGCAAATTGGGTCAAATATATCCCTTTTAGTTTCCATCAATGGAATATGGGAAGAAGAACCTGCTAAAATGGCTTTCTTCAACATTTTGATAACCTTGGATGTCAGAGGTTTCATGTAAATACTAAGTAGTGGCAGGTGATGATGAATCAAGCTACAATTTGTACAATTGGATCCATGGAAGCAAGAGCAGAGGACAATGGCAAATGAAATGAGTCAAAGAAACAATATTTTATAGAGGAAACAAAATAACGAGTGGGAAAGAATGAAATTAAATGCAAATGTGGGAAATTTGAATTGATGACATGGTGAAAATATGGATGAGGTGATGGATGATGTGGTAGAGGGGTAGATGACAAACGATGATAGAGTAGGGGCAAACTCCTGTAGAGAGGAAATATGATGGAGTCCCCCCGTAACCATTATGAACCATTGATTTGCGGTCAAATTAGATCTTGAAAAGTGTTTGCGGAGGCACTCAGAGAGCTAACTGTCGGGCATGTAGCGCCGTCGGGTTTGCTCCATCCAATAAGTCTTGTTCACATTCTCCATCACACCCAAAAATATAAATGAAATTTAAACATTTCCGACTTTGGTGTTTTCGACTTTGGTCTATGGGGACCCACATGCTTTAATCTTAATTCTGCATTAAGATTTAATTAGTGCAACTTAATCCACCATTATAAATGAATCAAAATTCAAGATCAGAATTTTTTGCCTTTTGTTTTTTTTTGTAGATATATATACATATTCTTTTAATCATAGAGAAAAGTAAAACAAGCTACAACATATGGCTCCACCTGGGGATAGTGTTTTAAAACAAAACATTATGAACCACAGATTAGTGCCATCACCTTAGGCATGGAGTAAAAAATATAGCTTGAAACATTACAATGAAGAGCTCACCAAATATTCACAATGATTAAACCGGTATATACAATGAAGAGATAAAATGAAGTCAGTGCTAAAAATAGTGTTTCAAATACTGCCCATTCACTGGCAGTTGTAACAGTTCACCATCCAAATTTTCTAGAATGAAAGTGTTATTGGTTCTGAATTTTGTTATTCTAAAAGGACCAAACCATAAATGATCAAAATTGCCATGTTTTACTTTATCTTCTCTCCTTACATCCCATCGAAAAATCAAATATCAAGGTTGAAAAAGAATATCTCTAGAATTTATGTCAAATATTAACTTCATTTTTTCTTGGTAATTGATCAGATTCTCCATTACTTTCTCCATATTTTCATTCAATTCCACCAATTGATTCATTCTCCTTGTGAGTGAGTTTGGTTCTTATTGAGCATCTTGGATAAGTGCCACAACAGGTTTTGCTAACTAGATGGGAAATAAAGTAGCTTCTCCATATACTAATTCAAAAGTTGATTTTCCAGTCGACCTCCAAGTAGTAACCCTGTTTTCTCATAAGGCAAACTTCAGCTTTGAATCCCAGTTTTTCTGATTCTCTGCAATAGTTTTCCTAAATAGTTTCACCAGGGATTTACTTGAAGATTCTTCCAGCCCATTCCCTTGGGGGTTATTGGTGATAGAATGAGAGAGTATCATATTATATTTTGGGAAAAATCAATTAGCTTTGTAGATTGGAAAACTTGACCATTATCCGCTACTAACTTTTTTCGATAACCAACCTGCTGAAAATATTTTCTTCCAAAAATTTAATTACCATTAAATCATTAGCCCTCCTTGTTGGAACAACTTCTACCCATTTACTAAAATAATATGTACCTGCAAAATCCATCTATGTTGTCAACTAGAGGGTGGATTTATCTCCCCTATAAAATCCAGACCCCATTGTCTAAAGGGTTCCTCCACAAACACAGGAATCAATGGTAATGGTGCTAATTTCTTCTTTTTAGAAAACATTTGACACTTTTGAAAACTTCCATAAGTCTATAAACATCATAAAACAAAGAGGGCCAAAAGAAACCAACCTTCAAGATGTTATGTGCTGTAACGTTCCAACTGTAATGACCACCATAGAGGCATCCATGATATTCATTTTCAACTTCTATAGTTTCTCCTTCTGTTAAACAGAGCTAAAATACTAGTTGGATCTCTTTAATACAACTTTCCATATGCCATTACATACTTTTGAGCTTTGAGTCTAAGAGATTTATATTTTCTTCTATATAAAGAAGAAGGACATTTAAGGAAACACAAATAAACAATGTCTTTATACCAATGAGAACAAAGATACTTGTATTGAATTTTGTTATCAAGTTCTTTATTCTTACCTTGTTCTTCTTCAGTTTTGGATTCAAAAACTTCAGTCAACAAATTGATTCCCATAGCTTGATGATTAGCTTATGTTAATATTTTTTCTAATCCTTGTCCTTTCAACAACTTAGTTGAATTGATGTCCATATCATATTTATGAGTCTTTGCAATCCAATTTCCTCTTTTCCATCACTATCACTCCAAGTCAATGCGTCTTTGACAAAAACATTAGGGACATAAGAAGTAATCTGAGATTGAAGAATATAAACTCTAAAAACCTTTAGTGCTTTTACTAAAGCATAGGATTATTTTTCTAGAATATTATACTTCAACTTTGCATCCCTTAACACCCTGTTGAATAATGCTACATGTTTCTCCCTATTTTCTTGATTTCTTTGCAAAAGAACTATTGCAAGAGTAAAAGGAGAGGAAAATGAGAATATCTGGAAATACTTTTGATAATAAGGACTCACCAATATAGGGGCTTCTTGAAAGGCTTCCTTGATAATGGTAAAATATTCCCTTACAGCTGTGGTCCACTTGACTTCTGCATCCTTTTTCAACATGTCAGTGATTTCCTTAACAATTTCTACGTAATTTGGGACAAACCTTCTTAAATTTTTTTATCTTTCCTAAAAACTTTGAATCTCCTTTTTGCTCCTTAGCAAAGGTATGATTTTAATTGCTTCTACTCTTTTTGGATCAATCCTAATCCCTTATTTACTTACAATATGGCCAAGTAATATTCCTTCTTTCAAATCAAAATGAGATTTCTTGGGGTTCAAGGATAAGCCAAACCTTCTACATTTTTCAAAAGTCTCCTACAAATGCTTCAAATGCTCTTCATCTGATATGAAGAAAACTATAATATCATCCAAATAAATTACCACAAATTTCTCTTTTTCACCTACAAAGGCTATATCTATAACACTCTGGAAAGTAGCACCATTGTTCATTAATCCAAAAGGCATCTTAGCATACATGAAAGTGCCCCATGGAGTGGCAAATGCTATCTTTTTCTGATTTTCTTGCTGCACTGAGATTTGATTATAACATGAAAAACCATCTATTGGGTGATTTAATTGCGGGTTAAATCTCTGTCATTAAATTGTCAACTCGGGGTTCTGTTATGGTATTCAACAACCCCCCATTTGTTAATAATAGTAGTTAACATTACATTAACTAAATGGGGACCCTTTAAAAATTTCCATTCAAAAAACAAAACTTCGCATTTAGTCATGTCTTTTATTTTTTGAATAAAGCAAAAATAAAAATCAAAACCTTTTTGGGAACTACTAAAGACTTACCTTTTCATATATAGCACGTCTAAAAACCCACTAAAGGACCTTTCTAAAAACCTCCAAACTCAAGCAAAGCATTTAAAATAAGGGCACCATGGTCTAAATTATCATAAAATCTAATGAAAACGGAAGTCCTTAAACTTTTTAGGCTTAAGTCTCGCATCGCATATCACGACCCATAAAGAGCTTTTTCTTAAATACGATATATCAAGATTTGCGAGTTGTGAAACCGCGATGGCGCTTTGACTTTTATCATATCACATTTCATGTATTCAAGCAAACACTTTGCATTTACCATAAGCCAATATTGCGAAATGCAATTTGCGCCTGGACCCACACCATAGAGTATTAAAAGCAAATATTTCAAGTCCATCAAGTCTATTGCCTAGGATGAGCCTAGTAATTAACCATATGTGAAACAACTAATGGACAACTTACATATTGCATATCGTAGACACACAGCAGGAGGTAAGAATGATAAAAGGCACACCTTGCAATATTGCTATCTGGAATATTGCTTTGCAAATCGCACAATCACTATCATCGTAGTATAATGGCTCACCACCCTAGGAGCTTTCATCCTGTTTTTCGATGCAAACATTTATGAGCAATAAAGTTAAGAGATAACGAATCATTAGTGGGCATTAGTGGGAAATAACTGCATTTATGTGTGAAAAGCCATTTAGCTTGATATGATATCTTGTTACGTGCGTTCAAATAATGCTTCTTTTACCACCTTTACAAGCTATCTGCATTATTTCATTTTTATGTTCATCTTTGAGTGTCTGATAGCTTTTGTTCTTCATTTCAGGAAAAACCCACAGAGCAGAGTGTTGAGAAAAATGGGGAAGAAAGGCAAGGTTGTAGCCTTTAAGAAAACATAGATGACTCCCCTATTCACAGACACCACATGCAGCAGAGAGGGAGGAACCTCTATATGGGAGACTATGTACGACATATCGGAGGAGGAACAACCAAGGATTATGGAAACAAATGTTACAATTGACGACTGAGATTCCTTAGACACTTCCATGCTAGAGACAGCTTGGTCGTTTTTACACCGCATAGCCACTCGGTTGAAGATAATCCCTTATATCGACATGGTAAAATGGGTTATCAATGAAGTAGATACTTTAAATAGAGAATTCAGGACGAGAAGCCAAGGGGTGATTGGATCTTTTACCCCAGACAATTTATGGCTTATGTACCACCTACTAGAGCCACAGGTCATCTACAACAGGAAATGCATAGAAAAGTTTGCTAAAGAGAACAGTGACCCAACGGATTGCACCCATGCCTGGTCAAACAATGAAGAGAAAATCAAGAAAGACAAAAATGGTATGTACACTACTGCATCTATTTGTCCCCCTTATAGTTTTACTACGGCTATGTTATGTCGATTGTTTGGTAGCCTTGATAGTACCGAGTTCTCCCTAGAGTGGTTGTTGTTAATAGAAGCAGTCGTAATGCAACTATCATGAATTGGGCCCAAATCTTGTCAGATAATTTAGCAAAAACAATTATCGAGTATAGAAGGAGAAGAAGTATTGCTTCGAGGGTTTACCATCCATTTTTTATGAGCACTTATGTTATGGACGCTATTTGTTTTAGTTCAAAGTTCCCCATCATGGGATGGAAATGGACTGTTGATAATCCACTTCCCATTCACGTGTACCATAAGGTCATGTGGAAATCAAATTTTCAACCATAGTGTTTCAAGATTTGCCATGGAGTCATGCTCCCTATTTACAAGCAGCTGTATAATCAAGACGCTCCCAGATTTTCCCAAGAAGTTGAAGTTGACATCCTCCTAGTAGCTAAATGGTTAGGGGAGAAAATTTTTACATATATAAGGGTTTTTGGCAGCGTCACCGCCCCCCACATCCTCCCATACTATGTTTTAGATAAATTGATGGCTAGGGAGATAACCTATCAGACAACTAGTGAGGGGGGAATGAGCCATACACTAAAAGAGTCAAAGAAGGTCATTTGGCCTACATTCCCCATACAGTGTGGAGCATTTTCGCTACATGACCTGGGACACACGTTCAAAAAAGCAGAGAACATGCTATCTCTGCAATTACCCAAATTCTCTGGATGACAGTATGACCTGTTTGGCACAGTAAAAAATTTCACCACCATGGTGAAAATAAAAGTATTCACCAATGAGGAGGATGCTTTTGAAGATATATTTTTGCAATAAACACCTTTTCAGAGGTGAAACATATGGCCCACCTACTTTTTGACCATGAATATCTGGAAAAGTTTTACAGTTACAGAGAAAGAAGGCTGGCAATGGTTCCATCGGACCAATTGTTAATTGAACCAATAAGGGAGCCTACTCCCAGTGTGACTATAGAAGGTGACTCCAAAGAAAACTCCAAATCTGATTCAGGAGCAGAGTCTCAAGAAAAATCTATCGGGGAATCACGACATTCATCACAGAATGGCAAAAGCAAAAGCATCGAGGATACATCCCAATGTACACAAAAGATAGTTGAACAAGCTTAAGCTAACAAGTAGGTTGAGATCTGTACTATCTCTGTGCAACCAATAAAACCCACAGTAAGTGAATTAGAGGAAGAGTGGGATAATTTTAATAAAAGTCTCAATATAGAGGAACAAGTGCCAGAGCTACAAATTTTACAACACAAGACAACTCTGGAAATTACAATGGAAGAAACTGCAAATGAACCAAAAGTAGAGCATATCCCTGTTACCCCCACCTCCGAGATAATTTTGAATATTGAAGAAATACCCCCTCTGGATGTATTCTACAACCCACAGCATAAGGCAGTGGTGAAAAGGCAAAGAAAGAATAGAAAATTGGACTTTATAGCTATTATTACCCCTGAAAACGAACTAATGGATGTTCTATGGAAGGACTTGCCTGTTGATCCATCCTCCAACTTAACTAGACTCTCGCAGTTTGCAGGAACTTATGCTACAACGACCATAGACAAAGAAACATAAGTCTAGATGTTGCTTAGAGAAAAGGAAAATAAAATAACGTCGCTTGAACAACAGTTACAACAAGTCAAATCTGACTAGCAGGTAGAGATATAGTTGGCCAAGCTTCAACAGGAATTTGAAAAGATGCACATCGAATCAGCTTAGCCAAGAAGGAAGCATAGGTGCAGGAAATAACTGATCTTCATAAAGATGATCCAAAAATTGATCAGTTTATTACCGAAACACTCAGACTTAATTCCCAGTTGACACATCAAGTCGAATTATTATGCCAGAAGATTTCACACTGGAAATCTTATTGTGAGATAAGTGATAAACTGACAAGTCAAGTCATAGAAATGTGACTTGAATATGATGAGATCTTTAAAAAGGTCTCTGATCACATCGCTTGGCAAAATACAGAGGAGGGGAGAAAAGCAGACTTGCCCAAGCTTGAAGAATCACATAAGGAAATTTTGTTTGCAAGCTGGGATTCTCAGCTAAAAGAAGAAGAAAAGGCAACAACGGACGCGACAGCAGAAAGAAACATTATCATAGAAAATATCAATGAAAATTTGCATGGTGCCAATCTAGTATCATATTGCATTCCAGGATTCCTTCCAAATGCGAAACAACTCGAACAACAATTGAAACAGGCAGGGGAGGAAGAAGCAGAAGTGATGAGGAAAATGACCAGGCTAGACTTGGAGGCATATTGGCAACATTTGGGCAAGCCTCACAGCCAATGGATGACCCTGCGATGCCTAACCACTTCTGTTGAGGAAATGGTGCCAACATTGATTGATGTCGTATTCAGTGGATAGTTGAAAGCTGAGGTCGGCCGGCCTACACAGTTGAAGCATATGGTGGATACTTGTGATCTAAAGGATCGAATGCAACATAGTTAATCACCTTGTTTACTTTAATTTTGATTTTATTTTTTCATAAATTGAGGCAGGTCGTTTAAACCTCCTCAACTATTTTTGTAATAATCTATTTTTAGTTTTATAGTTTTAGTATTTAAACCCCTCTAATGCATTTAGAGAGGGGTCTAGAATTTTATCAGAAACTCTCTTCAAAACATGCACTTCTGTTCCTTTGAGGATGTTCTAGTGAAATATATGGAACATGATTTATTTTTATCTGAATTAGCATCTTCTATTGAAATTTCACTTTTGTACTCTTAGATGATGTTGAATTGATTGAAGATAGATCAATATTGTTGAAACATATGAGTAGGACGTATTATAAATGGTACTTTTATCTCAAAATCCTTTTGTACTTATGTATTAAGCAATCTTTTCTTTTCGAATTATTAATGTATGAAAGTCTGAATTTTGATTATTATTATTACACTTCTGTATGATGATGATCTTTATTTTATGCTGAATATATGAATAACTCTTTGTGTGATATATTCTCACAATCGTTTCGGCTAACTTTTTATACGAAACGATTATTGTTAAAACGGATTCACTTCTAATCATAATTGAATGATCTTTATTACCGATTAATTTTAGAAATTATTGTAGATCGCATACATCAAGTTTATCCCGGGTATATTATGATTAGATAGCTTTCATAAATTAGAAGTTAAATGCATTTGTGATAGATTAATTTAGAATAGATTACCGTTAGCTTAAAGTGTTACTCCAAACACATCACAAATCACCCCATTTAGCACAAGCATTAAATAGATTGGGAAACTGGTCCCATTATCCCTAGTCGGAGCCACTATTCCAAACGGAAAAGGAGCTTCTTTAAGGTCTGGACCGGGTGGTTTTCGCCCATGTCGAGGCAATGATTTTCGAGGCTTCAACATTTTGGCACTAGAAGGAGGGCATGAACTGTGAATGGCAAGTAAATCCAAAGTAACAGGCCATTCTAAGAGTAAAACTCCCTCACCCTCTCCTCCAACTTCTCGAAAGTCTTCTAAATCCCCTGACCCCAAGTGAGAAGTTGCACAAGATATTGTACAACCCGTTGTTGAAAACCCAATCAATCCAGATCTTTCTTATCTTACCGAAGCCCCTGAAGTTCAATCTTTGATTCACAAATTACAAGGGATTTCTCTATCACAAGAAGGATTTGAGATATCTCAAGATAGTGTTACTTCTTAGTTCATTCCATCTCAACCGTTAACTAGAGCACAAAGTGAAAAGTTCGGAATACCTTTGTTCGAATTTCCTGTTCCAAGCCGAAAGAAATCTAAGAAGACACCATCCGAATCTCACAGCGAGGTTTTATCATCATCTTCATCCATCCCATCTATACCCTCACAAGATCAATCATCCATCTCACTACTCTAGATCGTGATTCACATAGGTACAGGAGCTATATCTTTCTCTAACCAATCACCTTCAAATCCTACTACAACACCTTCCCCTACCCACATACCAACAATGGCACAGAATCCCCCACAAAATCCTCCAAGGCCATGGACAAACCCAGGGGTTGTAAGGATGGCTACTCCTTTACATCAATTACCAACGCAATCCAAAAAATTGGCTGCCCAAATTCAATCCTGATAATGGCCTATTAGTTGAGGAACATATAAATAATTTTATGTTGTCCATTAACTTGAATCAAGTAGAGGAGGAAGACGCAGTTGTAAGACTATTCCCATATACTTTGCAGGGAGCAATAGGATCATGGTCCGTTTCGTTACCATCAGGTTCTATTAACAGTTGGGATGCTTTTCAAGAGAAATTTTTAACAAAGTTTGGAGATGATAGATCTAGAGCTACCTCAACTAATGATCTCTCCAATTTGAAAGCTGAGCCAAGAGACCCTATCAAGGATTTCAACTCCCGTTTCAATAAATTATTGAATAAAATTTCAGTGGCATCTAAGCCTAGTGATGAGGTCCAAAATGAGTGGTACATCTATGCTATACTGTCAAACACAATTATCTTTGTTGATAGAGCTGCCAAACCAACTTTGACAGAAAATATGAAAGAGGCAATAGCTGTAGAAAAACACATCCTAGCTATCAAAAAAAGAAACGCATTAGAAGAACAGAAATCTAAGAAAGTAACCTTTAGAGATGACTCTAAGAAGAAACCAACTAAAGATCCTTTTGATCTTGAAGGATTACAAAAAGTCCTCAAAACCGTGTCTAATGAAATGGTTGATATTAAGAAATAGGTAGCAGAGACTTCCTCTAAAAAACATTTCATACCATTCAAAGGGAATTCCCCTGCCGATCCTAAGCCTCCAAATTCCATATCAAATGTCGGGTAAGATGAGGACGAAGTCTCACCTAGCGAAGAACAAACGGATGAGGAGGAAGTAGCAGAGTTACAAGGGATGTGGGATTTTATACTTCCCGATGAAGAAACTCAAGAAGCCTTACCGGTCGCTACTCGAAGTAAAAGTCCTATTGAACTGTCACAAACAAATCCGAAATAGAAGGCTGCAATGCCACCCCCTAGGGATAAAGCAATAGGTAAGTAATCTATACCAAAATCCACCCAGACAACACCTACTCAATTGGATCCTTCTCCTTCATTTAAAACTTTGATAGTTTCTGATGAAATGGAATATAATAATATCGATGATATGAAGAAAACTAGGGAAAACATTACATTTCATGAGCTTAGAAAATTGAAACATCAGCAGAAGTTACTTCTTAAAGAACTTAAAGCAGTACCTACTGAACCACTCCCTGCTCCCGTAATCTCGCAAGCATCCCAAGAAATGGGAAGACCCCCCAGTGCTTTTTTGAATAAAATAGATCCAACTGATATAGCTTTAATTGGAGGAAGATTGAAATCACACACTCCACCTTTTATTCTTACTTTCGAAGTCTTTAACAAAAACTTATGCAACTGTCTGGTTGATTCCGGAGCTTCATCTAACATATTGCCCAGAACAGTTTGTGACAAGTTGAATGTTCAGCCTCAAAAATATAATGTACAAATAGTTCAATTAGATCGCTCTCAAGTTAAAGTCGCCGGGGAACTTAATCAAGTAACCATCAGACTTTCATCAAACCCCAAAGTTTTCCAAGTCATCGACATACTTGTAGCTGACATTCCTGAGTTCTATGGTTTAATCCTTAGTAGAGATTGGTCAGAAAAACATCATGGTTATTTTGCAACTGATTGGTCTCACCTATGGCTTCCTTATAATGGTAAACCAAATCAAATGAGGGTTGATCGTGAGAAACATCAGAAGTTCATAGTGAAAGAATTAGAAGGAGAAAAAAAACCAATTGCGTACAACAATAATATCATCGAAAATTATTCTGTAGAATCATTTCTAGGGAATTTCAATGCTCATACTTCACCTTTCTTAGAAAACTCTGTTGTCTCTCAAATTGAAATTTTTTCTCAAACAAACACTTCTAAATGTGTAAATTTTGTAGATAAACCTATAGTTAAATATTTATTCTGGAAATTATTTTTTGATGGATCTAAATCCAATGATGGAGCAGGAGCAAGTTGCATCTTAGTTAGCCCAGAGGGGGAGAAAACTATGCTAGCATGCAGACTTGAATTTGATTGCACCAACAATACTGCTGAATATGAGGCACTAGTTCAAGGTCAATATAAGGAAATTGGCCTTAACATAAAATACCTCCAAGTGTTTGGAGATTCAAAAATTGTCCTAAAATAGGTAAGAAACACTATACGTTGTTTATCAAGACACTTGAAACATTATCAGTCGTTAGTTCAAGATCTGACTCTCCACTTTACTGCATTTAATATTTCCTCTATCCCAAGACTCCAGAATGCTAGTGCCAATATTCTAGCTAATGTTGCTTCCAAGCTTATCACTCCAGAAGATTATAGCCCAGGTTGATTCTCAATCGAATTAATATTTAGACCTTCCTTCCCTAATAATATCATCAATTGGAGAGTCTTTAATAATGATCCAGATATCATAAGATTCCTAACCTCAGAAGGCTCATACGACGACCAAATAATTGATGAAGACTAGCATGATAACCAACTTAAACAAGAAATGGTCATTAATGCTATACCAAAGTCCGTAGTGAAGTTGGAAGGATTTTATGACCTCAATGATAGATTTAAACGATCTACTAATTCAAAACTTCAAAGTTCAAATCTGAGGTTTTAATTGATCAATCTTGGGACTAATTTAAAACCTCAAAACATTAACTTAGGTCTAGGTCTTATGTCAGACAAAAAATTAGCTTTTATAAATTTGTTGAAAAGATATAAGAGTATATTTGCATGGAACTATGAAGATCTCAAAACATACGACACACCTATTATCCAACATACTATTTCTGTGATATTTGATGAAAGACCTATTCAACTGAAATTGAGGAATATCCATCCTAATTTAGAAAGTCAAATCAAATCTGAGTTGAATAAACTGCTGAAAGCCAAATTATTTTTCCTGTCAGACACTCTCGATGGGTTTCCAATCTTGTCCTAGTCAGGAAGAAGAACAATGATATTCGAATATGTATAGATTTCCGCAACCTCAATAAAGCTTGCCAAAAGGACAATTTCTCATTACCTCCTATGGAGTAGATTTTGCAATCAGTCGTAGGCTTTGAACTAATGTTTTTCCTAGATGGATTCTTAGGTTATAACCAAATTTTAGTACATCCAGATGACCAGTTGAAAACTACATTCGGGAAAAAATGGGGCACATATGGTTATTAGAAGATGCCATTTGGACTGATCAACGTTGGTGCTACTTTCCAGAGAGCCATGGATATAGCCTTCAAGGGTTTGGTAAATAAATCAATAGTGAGCTACTTAGATGATATAACATTATACTCCAAAAAACGCATTAATCATCTAAGAGACTTGAAACAAATCTTTGAATGTTGCCAAAGGTATGGAATTTCTCTAAACCCCAAAAAGTATTTTTTCGCGTTAAGTGAAGGAAAGCTCCTTGGATTCATTGTTTCCAAAGCAAGAATTCATATTGACCCTGGCAGAATTAGAGAAATTTCTAAAATACCTTTACCGCATAACAAGAAATCAATGCAATCTTTCCTAGGTCAAATAAATTTTGTTAAAAGACTTGTCCCTGAATTCTCAAGAATTGTTTTACCTCTTCAATCCATGATAAAGAAAAAATATTTGTTTAAATGGGGATATTCTAAACATGAAGCTTTTGGCTTGATAAAACAAGCGATTATTAATGCCCCATCTCTAGCAACCCCGATTTTTTCCAATCATTTCATTTTATACACTTTCGCTTCCGAGAAATCATATGCGGCCATATTGACACAAGCAAATCAAGATAAGGCTGAAGCTCAAACCTCTGTCTTTAGCTCCAATTTGCAAGGAGCTGAATTAAATTACTCAGATGTTCAAAAACATGCTTTTGCTGTTTTCAAATCTATAAAACACTTCAGACCTTTTCTCCTCAAGACACACACTAAAGTCATAGTACCCTTCTTAGCAGTAAGAAATATTTTAATAGAAAGGGACCTAGGAGAAAAAAGAGCAAATTGGATCACTGCGCTGCAAGAATATGGCATAGAAATTAAACCAACTAAAATTGTAAAAGGTCAAGGATTTTGCAGGATGTTGGTGGGCGCTTCAAATCTATCAGAGTTGCAGCATTCAGGTGACAATGTACAAATCTATGAGGCAAGCCTCAATGACACAAAATCAAGGTATGTTGATATCATATTTTACTTGAAAAATGGATATACACTAGCCTAATTGAATTACACAAAGAAAAGAGCCCTAAGATTAAAAGCAAGGAAATATCAGATTATCAACGATGTGCTTCTCAAGAGAAATTCTGATTATGTTTTGCTTATTTATCTTGAAAAATATGAGGCAGAGAAGGTGTTGCAGGAACTTCATGATGGACCGGCTGGTGATCACTTTGGAGGTGACACTACGGCACATAAAATCCTGCATGCCGACTATTACTGGCCAACTTTGTTCAAAGATGCACATAGTTATGTAAGAATATGTAAGGTTTGTTAAACAGTTGTTGGAAGACAAAGAACACCTGCGCTACCATTACAACCCGTCAACATCAAACAACCATTTGAACAACGGGGATTGGATGTAATAGGTGAGATCATTCCTCATTCTTCTAAATAACATAGATACATTCTTACAACCACTGATTTTTTCACCAAATGGGTAGAGGCAATCCCACTTAAGGTAGCCAATTCAGAAAACAATATTGAATTTATAGATCAATTTATCATCACTAGATTTGGCTTACCATCTACTTTAATGTTTGATAATGCATCATATTTTTCAGGCAATGCCATGACAGAATTTGCTCTTACAGGAGGTTTTAAGCTTAAGTATTCGGAAAATTATTATTCACAAGGAAATGGACTAGCTGAATCCACAAACAAAATATCATCAGGATCATTAAACATACTATTGACCAAGGCCAAAAGAACTGGCATAAGTCTTTAATGTTTGCTCTATGGGTGGATCGAATAACTCAGAAAGCCTCCATCGACACTTCTCCTTTTCATTTGCTCTATGGGAAAGAAGCAGTCTTACCAACAAATGTAGCCATTCCCTCCCTAGCCTTGGTTCAATTCATTAGAGAAACCCCTTCCTCATCTATGCAAGTTAGAAAATTACAAAATCTTAAGCTTGAAGAGGGAAGGGAAAAATCTAGGACCATGCATGCACATCATCAACAATTAGTCAAAGCCTGCTTTGATTCAAATTTTGTAGCATCAAAATCTTTCCAACTCAGAGACCTAGTATTAAAATGGGATAAAGCCCATGAAGAGAAAGTTAAGCATACCAAGTTCCAACAAATGAGGCTCAACCCATTTCAGATTGTGGAGCAGTTAGGCCCATCAACTTTTCTGCTATAGGATTTATCAGGTAAAAGAGAATCTCTACTTGTTAATGGATAGGTCCTAAAGAAACACTTTCCATAGAAGATGATCTCTTCTATTCACTGTATATTATTTCCCATAGTTAATTTTTTTTAAGAAATAATAATACCAATTCAAAAGCATTCAATTTTGGTTTTACAAAGCATAATCTCTTTTTTATTTTGACTTTCTGCTTGCATAAGTAAAGATTTTTATCAAAGTAATATTCACATATGAAATGTATAGTTAAGTTTTATTGCTTTGAAATTGACTGTCTTCCTCCTTAGTTATCTGATTTTGATGAAACTTTACTTTGAAAGACGAACTATTCCTTTATATTAGTCTAGAAAAGTATGTATACAAAGCAACGTCTCTCTCTAGAAAGGCATCTCTAAAAACTCTACAACTGTCATCCATAACCTCTTAAGGGGCCAATGATCCTCCCCACTTAGTTAGTTTTCATTTTTAGAGTGTAATTCTAAAATATACCTAAACTTAAGGGATAAGAGGTCTCATCAAGAGTCGACTTACCATGATCATAAGATTATAGCTCAACTAACATTACCAAAACTGCATACCAAAACAGGGTAATGGCTTATGATTATAGTAATCAAAATACAAGGGGTCTCATCACGAGCCAACATGTTTAGTTAAGTTACGAATCAAGTGAATGGCATTGTCAATGTTGGTCACCAAACCAAGACATTATCCTTTAGGAAATACAAATGAAAATATGAAGCAACAATTGGATTACTCCAGAAAATAAAGAAAGCAATAAGTATACTTATGAGCTTATCTTTAAAATTGCATTCTGATTTAAGTGGAATACTAGTTCATCGCTAGTTAAAAGGTAAACATATCGAGGCTATGAATGCCTACTGGAAACAAAGGCTCTACCTACGACAACAGAGTAAACCAAAAACCAATCTGGGGAGAGACTCATGGCTTTATCTTTAAAAAACCAAGTAAAGACTGATGTAGACAATGTTACTTTTTATAAGAAAAGAATATTCAAAAGAATGGTAGTTAGGCAGATGATTGTTTTATTATGAAAGCAATAATTCTTACCTTATATTCTATATAATCTGTTTTATTTTCAAAACTATCTTTATTTTGGAAGTTTTAGAAATTTCAAAAATCTCTCAGAGATAACTGGTTCTTCTAAGTGAATCACCAATTGTTGTGGTATTCAACAACCCCCCATTTGTTAATAATAGTAGTTAATGTTACATTAACTAAATGGGGACTCTTTAAAATTTTCCATTCAAAAAAGAAAACTTAGCATTTAGTCATGTCTTTTATATTTTGAATAAAGCAAAAATAACAATCAAAACCTTTTTGGGAACTACTAAAGACTTATCTTTTCATATATAGCATGTCTAAAAACCCACTAAAGGACCTTTCTAAAAACTTGCAAAATCAAGCAAAACATTTAAAGTAAGGGCTCCATGGTCTAAATTATCATAAAATTTGACGAAAACAGAAGTCCTTAAACTTTTTAGGCTTAAGCCTTGTAGCACATATCACGACCCATAAAGAGATCTCTCTTAAATATGATATAGCAAGATTTGCGAGTTGTGAAACCGCGATGGCGCTTTGACTTTTATCACATCGCATTTCAGGTATTCAAGCAAACAATTTGCATTTACCATAAGCTAATATTGTGAAATGTGATTTGCGCCTGGACCCAAACCATAGAGTATTAAAAGCAAATATTTCGAGTCCGTCAAGTCTATTCCCTAGGATGAGCCTAGTAATTAACCATACGTGAAACAACTAATGGACAACTCTCATATCACATCTCACAGACACATAACATGAGGTAAGAATGCTAAAAGTCACACCTTGCGATATTACGATCTATGATATTGCTTCGCAAATCACACAATCGATATCATCGCAGTATAATGGTTCGCCACCCTAGGAGCTTTCATTCCGTTTTTTGACACAAACATTTATGAGCAATAAAGTTAAGAGATAATGAATCATTAGTGGGCATTAGTGGGAAATAACTGCATTTATGTGTGAAAAGCCATTTAACTTGATGCGATATCTTGTTACGTGCATTCTGTTAAACACACATGGTGAGCGAGAAAGATGTGAAAGATAAAACATGCAATACAATTTTATTCACAAATGATATACATTTATAGTACATTATGTGACTGTTGGGATTCACATCCCAAGGTCTCTTGGACTCCATTTGTCCATTCGGCTTCCACACTAACCCATTGAGGATTAGGTGTCCAACATTCCCCCC
>APFE030510765.1:321137-355955 GCA_000404065.3 Pinus taeda
GGGAGTCTGTTTCAATCTTCTGAACAGAAACAGGTTCAGAATGATGACTCCATTGTTGTAGTTCTTCTTGCTGCAGCTTTGTCTCAAGCTGCAAAAACTCAATATTCTCATGTGCATTTTGTAGAGAGGTTTGGATGTCAAAGAGAGTTTCTTTGTTGACTTTGACCATCTCATCAACAGTGGAATGAATTAGGATATTCAATAACTTTAATGCATCTTCAAGTCTCGCAATTATCTCAATAGATAAACCCTGATATGCAAATGATTTTTGCCACAATGTTCTCCACTGTGGGTGATTTTCGTAAGTTTATTCACTGTACATTGTTTTTAATGCTTCCACATGTAGTAACAGTCTCCAAATAAACTTTTATTATCCAATAGCAAATTCAGAAATTAAATGCAATGGCCATCTACTACATAATGGACTTTTCTCATTCAAAAACTTAACTAAACAGATTGGAAGATTGAACACATTACAAGCATGTGGAATTTCTGTCAATGGCACTTCTCTTTGTGTTTTTCAGTGGGTTCGTCACTTACAAGATGGCACTGTGCAGTATATTGAGGGGGCAGCTCAACCTGAATATATAATTACGGTAGATGATGTTAATAGAACCCCTAATTAAGAAAAAAGGTTGTGTTCCTTCATAAACATACATGGGCAGCAACAGAGTGTAAGGCTGAAGAAGATATGTCGTTGGAAACGGTCGTCATCACGTCCTTTTCATTTAGATTCCTGTCTGTAACCATACTTCTGGTAGCTATCTTAACAGTCGTGTTGTTGGTGGTTGATGTGGAGCAGGCGATGCAAAATTGCCCATTGACATGATCCCTCCAAATCTTGATCTGATCACCAGTTTTGAGTGCCTTCCTTCTCACAAACTCGATCCATCCATGTTGAAATACATAAGTCTTGCTACTTTGGCCCCAGAACTTGAACAAGAATGTCTCCTCTATTCCCTCGTCCAAATCAAATATGGGAAAGAACATGCCATCATGAATCACTTGTGTAATTTCATGAGGCTTGCAAAATTTTAAAATACGTTCCTGTTAAACACAAGAGGGAATTCTAACATAGGGCTTCCGATCAGCAAATCCCCCAGTAATAACAACTACCCGATTTTTTTTTTTTTATGAACCATATGCAGCGTGCAGTCAAACTCATAGTCACGATTTGCAAAGTTCATACATTCTAAAGACAACGAAAAACATAGTTCCAATGCCCATATTAATATTTACATGACATATAAACCAACTCAAAACACAATCAGTGATACGACAATGCTATCACTTCACTCGCTCAAATGAATTGAGAATGTAGGCGAGGATGATTTTCACAAACCAATGCAACAATGATGACAACGTCCCTCAGGCTTCCTTCTTAGTCGAGATAATATGGTGAGGACAATTTTCACAAACCAATGAAGCAATGATGACAATGTCCATACTATTTCAACGCAATATAATCTTAGGCTTCCATCTTAGTCGAGATCAAACCCCGCGAAGATCACCTTTAGCTCCTCTATTCGCTCCTTTGAGAGGTTTTTCTCTCAGCCCATAGAGATTTGGCCAAATAACCTCAATTAATTCCCACCAAAAGGAAATATAGCCACCCAACAATTGCACATCTTCTGCGTAATTTCAAACTGCATTTTCAAATACTCATTGGCTTCTTCACTATTTCGCAATGCTTTTCAGGAAGGGATAAGGAGGGTTTTCATGTTTTTTTTTTTGTGATTTGTACCAGAGAGGAAAATTCATGGGCAGGGAGAGCAGAGAGGTGAGCGTTAGAACAGGAAACAGGTCAAGTGAGATGGCAGAGTGAAAATGGAAATAGAGAAAGGTAACGGGTCGAAGGCCAAATATGCTGGTGAAATGTGGCTGCCTGCAAATTCGCAGAGAAGATAATTGAAAGAACAAAGCATCTCCAGGTCAATCAGACACGTTTCTAAAATGTTTAGTGTACCTACACATTGGAGCATAGGTAGGCGTTGAATCCACTAACAGACAAAAATGGCAGAGAAGGTTTTTTAATTGATTTTCAGAACTATAAGAGACACAGACCAACACATACCAGACGTTATTCAAAAATTAACGTATGACAGACATGACAACGCTTATTCACAAAGAAATTTAACATTCAGTGCTTCTGTCTGGACAGAATGGACGGATAGATGCATTATGAGGCAGTGCTGGTTAGGCAGATAGAACGCAGATAAAGGAATATAGAGGAGCAGCGCAGGTATATGCAAGAGGTGGCAGCTAAATTCTAGCTGAGAAAATATTCATAAGTAATGGCAGAAACCATAAAACAAATGGTTCAAATATCAGCAGGGTAGGATATCGCCTGCTCCGATACCATGTTAAACAAACATAGTGAGCGAGAAAGATGTGAAAGATAAAACATGCAATACAATTTTATTCACAAATGATATACATTTATAGTACATTATGTGACCGTTGGGATTCACATCCCAAGGTCTCTTGGAATCCATTTGTCCATTCGGCTTCCACACTAACCCATTGAGGATTAGGTGTCCAACATTCAAATAATGCTTCTTTTACCACCTTTACAAGCTATCTGCATCATTTCATTTTTACATTCATCTTTGAGTGTCTGATAGCTTTTGTTCTTCATTTTAGGAAAAACTTGCAGAGCAGAGCTTTGAGAACAATGGGGAAGAAAGGCAAGGTTGTAGCCTCTGAGAAAACACAGATTACTCCCTTGTTCACAAACACCACATGTAGCAGAGAGGGAGGAACCTCTACATGGGAGACTATGTACAACATACTCGAGGAGGAACAACCAAGGATTATGGAAACAAATGTTACAGTTGACGGCCGAGATTCCTTAGACACTTCCATGCTAGAGACGACTTGCTCGTTTTTGCACCGCATAGCCACTCGGCCAAAGATAATCCCTTATATCGACATGGTAAAATGGGTTATCGATGAAGCCGATATTTCAGATAGAGAATTCGGGACGAGAAGCCAAGGGGTCATTGGATCTTTTACCCTAGACAATTTACGGCTTATGTACCACCTTCCAGAGCCACAGGTCATCTACAACAGGAAATTTGTAGAAAAGTTTGCTAAAGAGAACAACGACCCAACGGATTGCACCTGCACCTGGTCAAACAATGAAGAGAAAATCAAGAAAGACAAAAATGGTATGTACACTACTGCATCTATTTGTCCCCCTTATAGTTTTTCTGCGGCTATGTTATGTTGACTGTTTGGTAGACCCGATAGTACCAAGTTCTCCCCGAAGTGGTTGTCGTTAATAGAAGCAGTCGTTAACACAACTATCATGAATTGGGCCCAAATCTTATCAGATAGTTTAGCAAAAACAATTATCGAGTATAGAAGGAGAAGAAGTATTTCTTCGAGGGTCTACCCTCCATTTTTTATGAGTGCCTATGTTATGGACACTATTTATTTTAGTTCAAAGTTCCCCATCATGGGATGGAAATGGACTATTCAGAATCTAGTTCCCATTCATGTGTACCATAAGGTCATGCGGGAATCCAATTTTCAACCACATTTTTTCAAGATTTTCCATGGAGTTATGCTCCCTATTTACAAGGAGCTGTATAATCGAGACGCCTCTAGATTTTCCCAAGAAGCTGAAGTTGACATCCTCCCAGTGGCCAGATGATTCGGGGAGGGAACTTTTACATATATCAGAGTTTTTGGCAGCTTCACCTCCCCCCACATCCTCCCATACTATGTTCTAGATAAATTAATGGCTAGGGAGAGAGCCTATCAGACAGCTAGTGAGGGAGGAATGAGCCATACACTGAAAGAGTCAGAGAAGGCCATTTGGCCTGCATTCCCTGTACAGTGCGGAGCATTTTCATTACACGACCTAGGAAACACGTTCAAAGAAGTAGATAACATGTTATCTCTGCAATTACCCAAATTCGTTGGATGACAGTATAACCCATCTGGCACAGTAAAACATTTCACCACCATGGTGAAGATAAAAGTATTCACCAATGAGGAAGATGCTTTCGATGATATTTTTTTGTAGAAAAACACCTTTTCAGAGGTGAAACATATGGCCCACCTACTCTTTTACCATGAAGATCTGGAAAATTTTTATAGTTACAGAGAAATAAGGTTGGCAATTGTCCCATTGGACCAATTGTTAATTGAACCAATAAGGGAGCCTACTCCTAGTGTGACTATAGAAGGTGACTCCAAAGAAAACTCCAAATCTGATTCAGGAGCAGAGTCTCAGGAAAAATCTATCATGGAATCACGACATTCATCATAGAATAGAAAAAGTAGAAGCATTGAGGATACAACCCAATATACACAAAAGATAGTTGAACAAGCTTCAGCTAACAAGCAGGTTGAGATCCCTACTACCTCTGTGCAACCAATAAAACCCACAGTAATTGAATTAGAGGAAGAGTGGGATAATTTTAATAAAATTCTCAATATAGAGGATCAGGTGCCAGAGCTACAAATGCTACAACACAAGACAACTCTAGAAATTACAGTGGAAGAAATTGCAAATGAACCAGAAGTAGAGCATATCCCTGTTACCCCCACCTTTGAGATAATTCTGAATATTGAAGAAATACCCCCTCTATATGTATTCTATAGCCCACAACATAAGGTCATGGTGAAAAGGAAAAGAAAGAAAAGAAAATTGGACTCTATGGCTGTTACTACCTCGGAAAATGAATTAATGGATGTTCTATGGAAGGACCCGCCTATTGATCCATCTGCCAACTTAACTAGACTCTTGTAGTTTGCAGGCGCTTATGCTACAACGACCATAAACAAAGCAACATAAGTCCGAACATTTCTTAGAGAAAAGGAAAATAAAATTACATCGCTTGAAAAATAGTTACAGCAAGTCAAATCCGACCAGCAGGTAGAGATGCAGTTGGCTAAGCTTCAACAAGAATTTGAAAAGATGCAAATAGAACATCGAATCATCTTAGCCAATAAGGAAGCACATGTGCAGGAAATAACTGATATTCATAAAGACAATCCAAAAATCGATTAGTTTATTACTGAAGCACTTGGACTTGATTCCCAGTTGACACATCAGGTAGAGTTATTGTGCTAGAAGATTTCACACTGGAAATATTATTGCGAGATAAGTGATAAACTAACAAGTCAATTCGTAGAAATGCGACTTGAATATGATGAGATCTTTAAATAGGTCTCTGATCACATCGCTTGGAAAAATATAGAGGAGGGGAGAAAAGCTGACCTGCCCAAGCTAGAAGAATCACATAAGGAAATTCAGTTTGCAAGTTGGGATTATCGTCTAAAAGAAGCAGAAAAGGCAACAACGGACACGGTGGCAACATCAAACATTATCATAGAAAATATCAATTAAAATTTGCATGGTGCCAATCTAGTAGCAGAGTCCATTCTAGGATTCCTTCGAGATGTGAAACAACTCAAACAACAATTGAAACAGGCAGTGGAGGAAAAAGTGGAAGTGATAAGGCAAATGACCAGGCTAGACTAGGAGGCATATTGACAACATTTGGTCAAGCCTCACAGCCAATGGATGACCCTGCGATGCCTAACCACTTTTGTCGAGAAAATGGCGCTAGCACTGACCGATGTTGTATTCGATGGATAGTTGAAAGTTGAGGTCGACCGGCCTACACAACCTACACAACTGAAGCCTATGGCGGATATTTGCGATCTGAAGGATCGAATGCAACATATTTAGTCACCCTATTTACTTTAATTTTGATTTTATTTTTGCATAAATTGAGGCAGGTCATTTAAACCTCATCAACTATTCTTGTAATAATCTATTTTTAGTTTATAGTTTTAGTATTTAAACCCCTCTCATGCATTTAGAGAGGGGTCCATAATTTTATCAGAAACTCTCTTCAAAACATGCACTTCTATACCCTTGAGGAAGTTCTGGTGAAATATATGGAACATGATTTATTTTTATTTGACTTAGCATCTTCTACTAAAATTGCACTTTTGTACTCTTAGATGATGTTGAATTGATTGAAGATAGATCAATATTGCTAAAACATGAGTAGGTCGTGTTATAAATGGTATTGTTATCTCATAATCCTTTTTACTTATGTATTAAGCAATCTTTTCTTTTCAAATTATTTATGTATGAAAGTCTGAATTTCGATTATCATTATTGCACTTTTGTATGATGATGATCTTTATTTTATGTTGAATAGATGAATAACTTTTATGCGATATATTTCTCACAATCATTTCGGCTAACTTTTTATACGAAACGATTATTGTTAAAACGGATTCACTTCTAATCATAATTGAATGATCTTTATTACCAATTACTTTTAGAAATTATTGTAGATCACATACATCAAGTTTATCCCGGGTATATTATGATTAGATAGCTTTTAGAAATTAGAAGTTAAATGCATTTGTGATAGATTAATTTAGACTAGATTACCGTTAGCTTAAAGCATTACTCCAAACACATCACACATCCTCCCATTTAGCACAAGCATTAAACAGATTGGGAAACTACTCCCATTATCCCTAGTCGGAGCTACTATTCCAAACGGAAAAGGAGCTGCTTTAAGGTCTGGACCAGGTGGTTTCCCCCCATGCTGAGGCAACGATTTTCGAGGCTTCAACAGGTTCATGAAATGATGAGGTATACATGTACTATATCTACTAGGTGATTATTTCTCAGAATAGATTAATCTAATGTAAGAAACTTGAAACTAATTACAAAGCAAATAGTGAAATAAAATGAAAATCAAGTGCACACGTTCTTTCTCAAGCATGTTCTCTCTCAATCATTTTCTCTCTCAAAGACTAGCTCTACAAAAACCAACAATTCTAATCCAAGATATGAAATGAAAAAGTAATTTAATCTAGTAGTCTATGAGATTACTAATGTGAGATTACTAGTGTGAGATTACTAGTGTGCCAATCCAATTTAAACACAAGGAAATTAAATCAATATTAACAAAACAACATTAATGAAATAAACATAAAAACATATAATCAAAATAACATAAAAGAAACTAAACTAAACTTGCATAAATGAAATAACATAAATATTTACAACAAAGTAAAGAGGTGTGTAAGCTGCGGTTGATGGGAGCCCTCCACTCCTCAGTAAGCACACCAAATGATTATCAAAGCTTGGAGATCAAAGAAACAACATGTATTCCATAAAATGAAGTTGGAGAATTTTCCAAAGATATTACAATAATTAAACTCTCTTCGTGTCTATCCCCACTTTACAAATTACATTAATAATTTCTTCTCCATTATTTTGTATTCGATAATATCTCATATCTTGGATGGAACACCTTTGAATGAAGGATGCACTCCTATATATACAAAAACTTAAGATAACTAATCAATAAATGTAGATCCACAAATCTCTCCTAGATCCACAATTATCTCTTGTGGTTACAACCAATTATCTAAAAATATGAGATACAAATCCTCTCACAATTATTTAGGAGAAACATCAAAACATCCATGATTATTCTCCTTTGAATGTTCTTAGTCAATGATCTAAATCTTCTACAAATATTCCAGAAATCTTCATGAGTTGAAATTGAAATTCGAGTTTGTGGTTGAGTGGCCAGATAAGACTCTTCTAAAATCTTCAAATAGTCCTACAACATCATAAAACTCATCCCACTTTTAGATATATATGAAAACATGCTAATTTCATAATATTTAATCATAAATTATGTTAAAATACTTAAAATAAAAGACTTCGAAAATAATAATGATAAACCCATATGATCATGCAAATGGTTTTAATGTAGGATTATGGAGCTATAGAATATGGTAAGGAGCTACAGAATATGGTAAAATGATAGAAATGAGGGTGAAAGAGGATGACAATTTGGAGGCCAAACACCATCAATCATTGATAATCTATAAGATCCTATTACTTTTTTCAAGATGAGATCCATTTTAGAGAGATGATAGTTATCCTTCAGTGATGCTCTGTTTAAATTCCGGAAGTAAATATATAATCAAATCTCCCCATTCTTCTTCCTCACAAGTACTAAATTATCCACCCACTCATAATATCTGAGAGGAACAATTATTTTAGCTTGTAATAGTTTCTTAACTTCCATCTTATTTGATGGCAACAATAATAGATTAATCTATCTCAATTTTTATTTATATGGCTTAATCCCTGGTTTCAAAGGAATTCATGCTAAATAATGCTGGTATCATAAATCTTCAGACCTTGACAAGACCATGCAAATATATCATCATATTTCTTGAAAATATCCACATACCTTTGTTTAAATTCTTTAGGAACATTTTTTTTCCAATATCACCACCTTTGGCCATTGCTTTGTTCCAAGATTGCAGTCTTCAAGATCATCTTCTAAATCTATTTTCTTCATATTGACAACAACATCATTAGCATTAAAAAATCTCTCCAAGGGCACCAAACCTTTAGGTATCACATTATTCTTCAACTGCATTATCTTGTGATCTCATAGAATCCTTTAAAGGAAATTTTCTGCTTGATTCATCTTCTTGAACTTCTTTAGTTTCATTCTCTTGGTCGATCTCCAAGTTAGAGAATTCACCTACCATTTCCATAAATATTTTACACTATTCTTCATATTTGAACACCTTCCAATACTTTACATGATATGGAATAGAAGGTCTGTTCATGATTTCCACTTCAAACCTGAGCCTGGGATTCAATGGAGGCTTAAAAGTGCTTGCTGCAACTGCTAATGAATCAACTAGTCTATTACCTTCCCTAGGTACAAACTGTATATTGAAATCAGAAAATAATTTATCCACCAAAAACCACACTTCATTCCTATATGTCTTAAGCCTTGGATGTTTGCCTTGACATTGATTCTTGATTTGTTTAACTACCAATTTTGAATCTCCAAAAACAAAAATACATTGTATTCCTAATTTTTTTGTAGCTTGTAAACCAAGAATCAAAGCTCCATATTTAGTAATATTATTTGTAGAGTAAAATTATAATTTATAAGAGAAGGGAAATGTATGACCTTTCAGAGAAAGTAGAAGAACTCCAACTCCATTCCCTTCATTTGAATAGGCACAATCTAAATACAACTTCCAGACTCCACAGACTACTAGCTCCTTGCTTTTAATTGTTGAAGGGAGCTGTACTTCTGTATCTTCAGTAATTTCTTGTGATTCTTCTAACATAAAACCTGAAGATTCATCCTTTTCCTGACTATAAACAGGGGAACTACTTGAACCCTCCTTTGTGATAGTATTTACAAACCTGATCTCTTGATACCACCTCCTTTCTTCTCAACCAAACATTGGAATAATAGCATAAGTGAAATCCAATTTGAGTACTCCTCCTATTTTTTCTCCCCATGATCTAGATAGAAACATTCCAAAGTGTGTTGGAATATATGCAACAACCACGTCCATTATAATATTCCTAGAAAGAATTTGAGCCAATGACACCACCAAATCCTTAATCAATCCCAAAAATTTGACATTTTTGGAATCAAAAGAATACAGGTCTTTATAAGGCTTCGTAATTTGCAAGTTTAGTTGCTTCATAATTGAAAGTGGCATTAGATTATGAGAGGCACCTGAATCTAACGTACAATTGTGAAGTATGAAATTATGAATGATCAGAGAAATATAAAAAGGTAGTGTAGAAGTATTTTATTCCTCCACATGAGGACCAAACATCACGATTAGTCTTTCCTCCTGCAAATTAATTGCATCACCTGAATAATTATCTTGTGAAAGATTTATAAAGTCACATACTTTATTTTTATAAGTAGGAGCCTTCAATAGCTAAGTTAAAGGAATTGGAACTTTAAGTTTATCTAATTCTTTTAATAAATAAAAGAATGAATTTCTCATTGTTCTCAATTGTTCCTCTGCATTTAAGTTCTGACTTGGGACCTTCAGAGAACTAACAACAATTTCTTGAATATATTTGTGTAATACTCTTGAATCCTGCTTATTGTTAAAACTTTCTCCTTGTTGAGCTATAACTGTTGGGACTATATTAATCTATTGCTTTCATTTATCAACTTGTCTTGGAGATTGTTGTTGAACTGTCCAATCTGTTTGCTCCTCTACATTGTCTTGGAGTCTTGATACATTTCTAGATCTATGATCATATTTTTTATGCACTCTGATTGCATACAATATGTAAACTTATTACAATATTGTTCAATTTATTCATCATCCAGAGAGACCTGATAACCCAAATTTGAATCTTCCCTTATGACTCCTTCTCCCTCTTCATCATACAATGTAGAAATCCAATTTTCCTATTCTTAAGAGTTTCTTCCACTGCTTCCTCTGGTTCATCTTCGACATACAGAGGTGGTTGTATTTGATCTTTGTCCTTTTTATCCCTTTTCATAATTTGCAGTGGATGCCTCCTAAATTGAGGATTATAATTTTTGTTTTGGCCCCATTAAATCTGTCTTAGAGGATTTTTTCCTTCTAATTTAGTCTTAACCAATTTATTGGAAAAATTCCTAATGAATTTAGTACTTTCATCAAGCTTTTGTTCATGAGAATATTTAGGTTGACTAACAACCATCATTTCTTCTTTTCCTTTGCTCTTATCTTCAACTTGTTCCTTTGGTTTAATTCTTTGTGCAGTAGATAGATTTGCTTCAATTTCTAGTGCATCAGTTTGGATTCGGTCTAAAGCAGGAGATCTCCTCTCCCTCAAGGTAAAACCAAAATAAAATTCAAATGCCCCTGCAAACACCACCTATTCTCTTGTAGGTGTTGGTTTTGTTTTTGCTCGCAAACTATTATACAATTTATTAAATATTTTAATGAATTCATTTACATCTTCTTCTGGTTTTCTTTTAACTGCATTGAATTCAGTCAAGAAATAACTGTGATCATTCTTTTCACCCCATATTTGTGTGAAAACATTCTCTAATTCCTCCCAAGTATTTATAGAATTAGCAAGAAGTGTTTTGAACCACTTTCTTGCTTCTCCATCCAGTGACTGGAAAAATAATCTCATGACTACATCCATATATTCAAAATTTAAATTCTCAACAATTGCAAAAAAAGAAGTAATATGTTTTTCTGTTGTTACTTCATCTTCCCCTATAAACTTGGGTAACAATTTTATATAATCTTGAGGAATAGCATTCATTGCTGAGGACGATTAAAAGGTGCATATCTGTTCAAAAGAAAAGTTGGGATAACCATATTTGAATTTGAGAGGGGAACATAAGAACTTCCTGATTGAAATACAATTGATTGATGTGGGATAATAGAAATAGGAACTGGTTGACTGATAGTAGAAACAATTTGATGTGAAACTGAAAATCAACTATTTTAGTCTCTTTGATTTATGGAAAAGAAAAGGACACTCACTCAAATGATTCTCCTTCTAATGTGGAATCTGGAAAAATATTTTTAGGGGAAGACAAACTTTCTTGAGAAAAGTCAAGATTTTTCACAACTTCCTCTGAATGAAAAGTCTTAAGAAGTTGTGGAACAAAACTGGTACCAGGAGTAGGCAAGGTAGGGTTTGGAGCTACTAGAGATTTTGCCTCCCAAACACTTCGAGAAATTAATTTCTCTAGATCATATAGGATAGGATCTTTATGTTGTGAGGTATCATACCTCGTGTGGGGCTTTTTTGGAGCCAAGGCTATTTTCTTGGTGAGAGACTTAGCCTAAGCACTTTCTTTTCTCACCAGACAAAGAAATTACTACTAAGAAAAACCTAGGGAAAAATAACTTCGTGTCTTTGTTCCCTGACAATGATGCCAAAAAATGTTGTACCTTGGAAGACAATCTTTAGCTGAGGAGAGGTCAGTGCCCATGACATTTGTTTAAAACTATGATGAAATAAGTTTGTTGTCCTATTGTTTTAAAACCCCAAAAATTAGAATTATAAAGTCTGTGCCTCTTAATATTCTATGGGAAAAAAAATCATTCAAAGTGGCCTTTTGATGCTAAATACAGTTTTAATCAAAGTGTAGTGAGAAAGGATAGTGGAAAGTCTTCAACAACAGGTTGCTTAATGCATAATATTTGTCTTCAACTTTAGAGGATATATGTAATTAGCATGGAATGGTATATATAAAAGATGGAGTGCATAATTAAGGTACTTTTAACTTTAACTCACATGAATATGATTTTGTAGAACTGTAAAATTAAAGGCCAAAAACTTCATTAATCTCTTCTATGAAGAAAAACATAAAATAAAAATAACATGAAACACATTTTGTACTCAACAAGTGTATGGAATCACTTCGAAATATTTATTCAAATCCACATGAAGATTGAGAATACAAGTAGTTTCTTCTTCTGAGTTCCAAAACTCAGAACCCTCATTTCTCTTTCTGAAATGATTTTATACAAAATTTCAAAAAGGACAGTTAAGAAACTGTCAAATGCCAAAATTGCTAACTTCCTAAAATACTTTGGAATTAATTCCTCTTTTGAACATTACATTTTTAAAAAGAGAAAACATAAATACATCATTTCAAAATAATCTAAAAAGAAACTGTTGTATGACAGGTGGCACTGCTTCATTTAGTAATATGAGACTCTGGTGCAGATGAAGGTCTAGCTTCTGCACTTGTTGCTATTGGTGACATCCATTCTCTACATTTTTTCCAAATGGTTCTATCTGAACTGGGACTCTTGACAAACCTAGTGTGTGCCATTCTAAAGTTGGCAATTCTGTTGTATGTTGGCTTGTCAACCAAAAGAGTTCTCATTAACCATAAAAGCTGGAAATCCCTGTGTAAATAATTGACAATCATTGCTGCCTTTAACACTGCTATTCTTTCATGAGTTGAACTGATTTTTCTCTTGGCCTCCACCAACAAAGTTTCATAAGTCTCCCAAGGTAATATATTTCCCTACTAGTCCCAACATGAAAGCAAACATGCTCTAGGTTTTTTTATCAAAATCAATATTGAATTTATTTACAACTTCTTTTACCTCTGTTAATTTTGTCTCTTCTATCTTCCTGTACAAGTTTTTCAAAATCATCTTATTAATCTCTAATACATACTCAATTCTATCTTCAACTCTTGATTCCCTTAACTGTTGTGAAGATCTTGAGTTAAGGAAATCAATCATTTTCTTAGCTTATTAGCAGTGATGAAGTTTTCTAGGCATCTAATAATGATCTTCTACTCTATACAATTATTCCCATATGTTCCTTACAGTATGGATGATATCATTCCATAAAACTTCTCTTGCTTGAATAAGGGACATATTTCCCTTCACCTTCTCTTTTAGCTATTTAATTTCTTGAGAAGCAACCTGAAAATCATTTTTGTACTTCTCAGCATTCTCCTTGGACATTTTCAAGTCTCTTTCGGTGGATTTATAATATTCAAGACACTCTCATAATCTCTTTGAACTTTCTTAATCTCATTCTTAGAAATTTGTAGCTTAGTCATGACTCTAGTTAGTCTATCAACCGAGTCTTCAGAATTTGCTTGTACTAAGATATTACAAACATGAGAGTCAATCGTTTGCTGCAAAACAAAATTCATTTCCTTTACCTTGGAAATCTCATCATTTCTTTGCAGGCGTTCATTAGCTAGTGCTTACTTTTGTTTCTCCACCTACACTACTTTTGAAGCCATAGGATGTTATATAGAAGGCATGTTAGACTTCTTCCTAAGCACCTGGATTTCTGTTTCAGCTCCCTGCAACAATTTCTGAACAACACTTCTATCCTCTAGATTAACACCATTTATAACAATCAATTTCTTTAATTCTTCATTTTGTGTGGTTAAAGCTCTAGAATTTTCTTTTTCTAACTTCAATTGACTAACAACTTTCTCTAACAAATCTTCAACTCTGCTAGTATCCAAAGAAGTTTTATTCAAATCACTATAAATTAGTTCTCCAGTCTGCCTATGTAAGTTGATTTTATTAGGTAGTGGTATATCTTTAGCATTTATTGTCAAATTGACACTCTTGAAACCTGATGAAGAAGACACCGTTAAATCAAAGGGGCGAGAGAAAGCTAGATTGAATTGATTTCTCTCCAAATCCATAGCAGAAAGAAATCTAGTCTGGTAGTCTAAAATAAACTGAGCTTCCAATTGGGACTTCATTATTTCTTTAACTTTTCTATTCTTTTCTTAAATTTTAGAATACAAATACTTTATCATTGAAATAGAGCTCTGACCAATCTCTTCTGGAACAAGATAAGATGGTGTATAAATAACATCTCCTAACCACAATTGAAAAAACGATGCTGATGATGAACTACCCCCCTCAAATAGATTAATCCTTTTAGTACCTTTGTCTGTTTCTTTCTCTAAATCAATGAAATTTTCATTGCTTCTCTTTAAATTATTTTCACTTTGATGAGGAGTTTCAATCTCAACTCCTCCCAACAAACAAGTTTGTCCTCCAATTGCTAGCTTCTCAACATCTGGTTGAGGTTCATCTACATAGGGAGCATAAGAATTTTCCACTCTCCTGTTTGAAATGATATTGTGAGGATCATATGCCCATTTCTCACCCAGCTACAAATTCATATCTTCAAGAGAAATTGGCATAGAACTTAGAAGATGCCCAACAAGAGATAGAACAACTCTGCGCAGTAGCACAAAACACAGTCTCCGCACAAGTCTACTCGAAGGAAATGAGAGTAACGATACTTGGTGAAGTATAGACACTTGGAGAGACCATGAAGGACCTCGATGAGGAGATCATAACCATACATGAGGAAATTATTCACTTGCATGGTTTGGTCCTCTATCAACATTTTGTGTTAAAGAGATTGAAATCGACAGTAGAGTTGTAGAACATTGGACATGTAGTTTAGATTGGAAATTCTTACCATGCATGCAAGTAGTCCAAACACTATATCCCAAGACATTTTTGTGTTCATATCATATTACAAATGGTATCGTAACTATTCACAAATTTAAGATATCCTTTCAAATTGTCCATGCTATTCTCCATAAAATTTAACTCATGTATTTTACTTCCATTTTAAAAAGTTGATATTTTCAACCTCCCTTCTCCTATTTGAGATTAAATGGGGGAGAAGATGTTCTCAAAGTGTTGCAAAGTGCAACAAAATCATCAATAGCATTGCTTGTCATCTTAAAGATATCCATATTGGCCAAAAAATCCCCAACCCAACGTCCAACAATAACACAATAAACTATATGTATTCTTCTAAACTGTATACTCTTCTTCTTCCACTGTAATAATTACTAAGGGAAGCAATTTACTTGTTTTATGATTTCGAATGTGATTTCAGTATTTGAGATCAAATAACTTGAGAAAGTTTAGTGTAGTAACTGTTTCCATACTTCTCACATTTGATATACCATAATGTTGAAACTGCTAAGTGGTGGAACAATATATATCCATTGCCAAAGTGCCAAAGTTTCCCTGCATAAAAAACTGTCAAGAGAGAAGTTAGTGTCTCTAGATAGATCTACTTATCATGAAATTAATAAATTCATCCGAACACCTTTCTATCTTCTACTACAATCTGCACAGGTTCTTTTATTTTCAATCTTTGTTCTAGAAAAAATATATGATATAAATATACATACTAAGTAGAAAAGTATTGGCTACAATTGTACAACATATACATAAATTAAGTCTCCTCTGTATAAAATATTCAACAAACTGATAAATATGATAAGAAAGATCTTACCTACGTAAGAATCCTCAAGAGTGTTTGCTTGACGGGTGCCATGGAGACTCCACCCCACTTGCATTCAAAATGAATCCAAACATTGCCTATCTAGGGCTTTCTAGAGCTCTCTCAGCATGTTCGGTGTGTATCATGTGGACATCCCCTAGGCATATTTCAAATATCGTTAGGGATATCACGAACACATTGTACCAGTAAAGCTAGGCAAATAAGTAGAGAGCAAAGTAGGTTTATGAAATTTAAAAGAATTTAAAAATGTAATGCGGGAGTAAAAAATACAGAGCGGGTGTTTGAAATTTGGAACAGATGTACCATTCCATTTCTGTGTTAGTCACCATATATTATGAGGCACAAAGTGCAGTTGGATGGATGGGAAAGCTAAGATGGAAACAGGGACGGAAATATCAGCTGAACGGAAACCTGAAAAATACGATAGCGATGTGAGCTCAAAAAGTATCATTCATGATGTCCATGGTTATGTATGACATACATGGATATCTCACATCCTTTCCAAAATTCGTGTTAAATACTACTTTTATATTTATATATATATATATATATATATATATATATTATATAACATAAATGAGTAAGGATTATTTTAAATTAGCATTGGGTTGTAACAAATATGTGGGGAACTCATTACAATGCATCATTTTCAAAGCATCTTTTATCGAGGAGATGACTATTAAATAAAAAAACTATTAAAAGAAAATATATGTTATCCGTTTGTTATACATATATTCGATAAAATTGAGATAACATAAGGACAAATTTTCAAAAAGATTGCATTAAAAAAGAAAGACGACAAATTCCTTTGCAGGTTTGTTTAAGTCAAATTTCAGGTTGCCAGAGTTTGGGCTTGAAGTAGAGCTAGAAATGTCTTGGATCCTTAGGGATTGGCCGTTGTGCTTTAGATCATATAGCTGTCTTCGTATAATGTCCATGTCATCATCTTGGCAGGAGTGTTTATTTTTGAGATTTTGAATTTCTTTAGTGATAAAAATGAGATAATTGGCTTATTAATGAATTTTCCATTTTAGAACCAAATTTTCCATTTGCAATGCCTCTAGATGCATGATGCATGCATTATAGGCTTTGGAACTTCCAGAGGTGTTTGAACTACCAAGACTAATAGACATGATTGGCGATACAAAGGGAGGGGTCTAGGAGGTAGGAGAGGCAAATCTTGAGTTGTGTAGATAGAGGATGTCATAGGGATTTCGTAAGATGCCATCATGTACTAGGGCATCATGGAGCAACACCAAAGGATACATGAATAATTAAGACAAATTCTTCATTCAAGAACAAGGAGGGTGAATGCTGGGAGGCATGATTGTTGAAGGGGAAGCAGGAGGGGCTTGTAGATATGGAGAAGATACCACCTTTTACCATATAGTGGGGAGTAAAGGGGATGATAATCCATAACAATGCAGATGGATGGAGGTATCAGAGTAGGCCAAATTGACAAACGACAAACATAGTAGAGTAATTCACCTCCATAGGAGGAAGCAAGAAGAAAAAAATGACGACAAACACTTAAGACAAACCTGAAGGAGATGCCAAATACAATCAAAATATGAGTTGTAAACACTGCCTTAGCATCTGTCACTATTGACTTTCTACATAGGATCGGTTCCTGAAAGTGAATTTCCCCAAATAACCAAGTTGTAGTGGCAAGGAAGCCAATTCCTAAGCCTACTGATGCTGAGAATCGTAGCAATCACAGAGGGCTCATTACAAAGCCTCTTGGTACCAAATTTGCAGACGCCACGATGAATTTGAAAGGGAGGAGCCCATAATTCAAATGGAGGCGAGAGGAAGATATCCCCTACAGAGAATTTTCCTAGACAAAATTGTGAGGGGCCATGAACTAGGCTTGAAATTTAACACCAGAATGATGACCCTCCTACACGATGCCAATCAAATCACCATTAAAACACAACTTGTTCTAGCTCACTGGATTCATCACTCTACAAGTTGGTGGAGTAGTACGAGGCAGGGTCTTTTGTACAAAATGAGGAGGAGTGTGGGGAGTAAATATAGTTTCCCATGCATCAATCAGTTGCTCAACATTAGCCATGACAATGACCAACTTGGCCCATAAAATATTCTTTCTAATTCTTATATTGACCCCTAATGTGACATCAAGGGGGCGGCGTGGGGATAATTCCATGGAGTGGAAAAAAACATTGAGGAAGTTATGGAACAATATTCCAATACTTAAGACCATTAATTTCCTTTTGAACCACTTCAAGGTGGCATGCTAGATTGAGTTGGCGATTTGCTTCTGAATTTTGGCTTCTGAGGATATGGAAGAGATACTTTGATGGTAGGAGGTCCAAAGCACAATTTATTATTTTGAGGAGGAGCTTAAGGATATTCTCCTTTGGATAGGAACCATTGATCAAATGTTGTATAGTAATCATAGAGCCTCTGAAGATTATTAGCTCTGAAATTCCCATGTCATGAGCCAGTAAGACCCATTAAAATATCATACATTTCCACTTGATCGTTTGTTTTCCTACCTAGCCCCTAAAAGTATCTAGGAAAAATGTTTCCTTCAAGATTATATATAATTCTTCCCCTCCTGCCACCCCTTGAATTACAAAAAAAATATTAAAAAAGTATTTAATTTTAAATTTAAGAAATATAGAATGGAATGATTATAAATAAATTATTAACTTAAAGTTAAAAAATCATTTTTTGTTTTACTTAGTTGTATATGTAATTGTATATTTATTGGTCACTATTGAGTATAATTAGTCTTTACATAATGGTGTTGTCTAGAGAGACAACAATTTCACTAGGGGATTAACTTTTTCCTCGAAATCCAATGCTATTTATTTTGAAAAATGTTAATTTAGAAGTAATCCAATCTGAATTTTGAACGTAGAAATATATTCAACACCCTCAAAAACCCCAAGACACCTAAATTTCTATAGTTTGACAACTCTAACTTGGACTTTCAAAAAACGTGCCAAAAAAATCTATATTTTCATGTGAAATTGTCACCTACTTAAACTACTCTTTACCTAAAGATTTTTTTTTAGAAGAAAAATCATATTATATTCATATAAGAAGGTCTTACATAGTGCAAATGCACGAAGCATATGCCGAATCATTCATATGAGAGAAGAAGCATATGCAGAAACGTGGACCAAGCCACATGCAAATATGCAAAAACACAGATCCCAAATAACGCCCCGAAAGGCCAGATAATGCCCCTATACAAGGCAAACCATCTTAATGGTGCAGAAAGAGGCACCAAGAAACCAAGCATACAAGCAGCAGAAGAAAGAGCAGCATGATCTGTCCGCTTAAAGAGGAAGGAGAGGCACGAAACGATGAGAGGGAGTAGCAACAGAAGCCACTCCTTCCCCGCCCCCTCAAACTCTCCACCTGAAAAAGACGAGAAGCAGAGAAATGAAATGCTACCACAAACATCCGCAGCTGCCAGCAGAAAAGACCAACGGAGACATCCTTTAGAAGCGGCATGAAACAGGGCATAAGCTTCCCTATTCCCTCAATGCTCCAGAGGATATGCCTAGGCAAGAAAACAAACTAGATTGCATCTGAGAAGGAGAAGTCCCACCGGAGCATAGGCGATCATCGGGGGCAGAGGCGGCAGGGGAAGCCACCTCGCCCCCGCTTAGAGAAGCTGAAAACCAGAAGCTGAACCGTGGAGACGCCGAAAAGGCCCCGCTACTGCGCCCCTACGCTGCTCTTGTATGCCCTCCTGCGTTCAAACCCCTGCTTCCCCGCTGCACGCCGCTCCTGTGCTTCTGATCGCAGCTCCCCTCCCCGCCACTTCCAGGCTTCTGATGCGCCTCCCCTCCTCGCCGCTCCAAGCTGCAAACGACTAGGCAGTTCGGCTCCTACTCTTCCAACTCCAGCTCGCACCTCAGGTCCGCTCTTGTTCCTCCGCTACACACCTCTAAAGACCCCTGCAAACAATCCCCTGAAACGGGCTTCCCGGCTCCTGCTCTTCCGCTCCTGCACCTCCGCTGCACACGTGAGAAGACCTGAAACCCCCTGCAAACGACACGGCGGTTCATCTCCTAATCTTCCGCTCCAGCTCGCACCTCCGGTCCGCTCCTGCTCATCCTAACCTTCCGCTCCAGCTTGACCCCCTGAAACCCCCTGCAAAAAGCTCGGCGGTTCGGCTCCTATTCTTCCGTTCCAGCACGCACCTCCGATCCGCTCCTTCTCCTCCTAATCTTCCGCTCCAGCTCGACCTCCTGAAACCCCCTGCAAACGGCACACACGGTTCGGCTCCTGGTGAGCACGCTCTTCAACTCTGCCACCGAGATAAAACCATCGCCGTTCTCCTAATCTTCCGCTCCAACTCGACCCAAAACCTAGTAGCTTGGTTCACCAAATGAATTTGAAAGGATTGAATTTTGGAGCAAAATAATCTAATCTTTCCCTGAAAAATATACTTCCAAATTTTTAAGAATTTATTAAATCTAATTTGATAAAGAGATTCTCAAATGAAACTATGTAGAAGATGTTTAATCTTCCACACCTCAAAATTTTGCTCAATTAGTAAATATACACTCCATCAAAAAGAAATTCTCTCCAATTAATTAATTCAATATATGGCTAAAATTATTTTTTCTCACCTAATCGATAATATGAACAATATAATGTATATTTAACCAAAACAATATATCTATCTTCCATATATTTGTATTTGTATTATAACATTAATTTAAAGCACCTCTTTTATAAATAATATTTAATTTATTTTTCAAACTTTTGAACAAATCAATTTTATAATTTATTAATTCTTAGAATTAAAAATCTCGAAATTTTCTCTAAAATCAAATCAAACTTATGAATTTAATTTATCAATTAATAAACAAAAATTAAATTTAATAATAATAAAATATTTGTGATCATATTTTATAATTTATTTTTCAAATTTTTATGAACAATCAAATTTTTATAATTTATTAACTCTTAGAATTAAAAAATTCTCGAAATTTTCTCTAAAATTAAATCAAACTTATGAATTTAAATTTATCAATTAATAAACACAAATTAAATTTAATAAATAATAAAATTATTGAATTTAAATTTATCAATTAATAAACAAAAATTAAATTTAATAAATAATAAAAATTATTATGATCATTATTAATAAATAATGGTTAAAATAAAACCGTTGAAATTATTATTATGATATGCAATATATATTTATGATTTTTTAAAAAGTTTAGTTTAGCTTAGAGATAGATGGTCTTTTTTATTACAATATTTTTGGGTTAATTCTATTCAAAATCTAGTAAAGATTTTAAAAAATTTGAGTTTAAAATTTTTAATAGAATTTGAATTCCCCAAAAAAATTTAAGATATTAAACCTATTAATATATTCAAAAATGTATTTTAAACAACAAAAAGTCACAATTTTTTTTTTTTGTAAATATAACTAATTCTATTATGGTACAAAAAGGTTACAGAGCCGGCATTACATTTGAGTTACATTTGCCACCGAGGGTCGGCAATCTGGACAAGAAGACATTGAGTCTGAGCCTGTGCTCAATGAGCTATCCGAGGACCTCAGACCATCGCTAAAATAGTGTTCAAAACAGCTAAAGTTGACCCATCCTCGCCCTGCTATCGCAGAGGAAGATTTACAGACTCTGTTCTTATACAAATTTAACTGTAGGACAGACGCTTGTTGATCATAACCCTTATAAACGCTATATAACATGACCATTACAGATTTACAGGCTAGAAGCCATGACAGAAAGACACTTAACAGACGCGGACACATAACTGACGTGTACAAAAACTGACTCATACCAATGACACGCTGTCAAACCTCTGGACGTCCACGCGGCATTCTCAGGTGTAAGGGCTTGGTGTCGCCTCCACTGATGGCGGGATGAAGTGACCATCAGGTTCCTCCACCACCGGGCAGCCTGAGAATTCGGAATTGCTGGAGTCTGAGTGCTGAAGTGCAGAGCCGCCACCACTTGGGCCAGCAGCGTTCCGCGCCATTTCACTCTCGGCCTCCACAGGCTGAGATTGCTGCTCCCTGGTAGACGAAGGTGGAAGTGGAGCTGCTGGGTCGCCCGGCCTGTCATGGTGCTCGCATTTTTCAATGCGCACCGAGACGAAGTAAACTGCGTTATCCAGAATGCAGGAGTGCCTGAAGCGGGTGGTAGAATGACCTCCGAACGGGCATGCCATGGACCGCCCTCTGCCGCGCCCTCTTCCTCGTTGCTGTTGCGGGCGGGTGCCTTCTGAGGAGTCAGAGGATTGAGGTCCAGAGGCCCCAGACCTGGCTCTCGAACCCCCCCTCCTGCAGGCGCCCCTCTGTCGATCTCTTGGCATGTTGCCCTCTCGACGTTGTCAATGTTGCACTGGGGAAGCCGCGCAAGAGAGCAAACACAACAATTCTCCCAAGACCGAGTTCGGGCCGGCAAGAGAATGGTGCCAAGACAGAAAATAATCCAGGCCCGACCAGTTAACCAGGTGGAGCAATTCAAACAGACCTTGCGAACAATTCTGGGAGCCAAAGCATTCAGGAAGGCTGCGCTATGGGCGTTCTGACTCCCCTTGCCTCTCAAAACCACCAGGCCACACCAGAAATCAACTAAAACGCTCAGGATGAAGCCTGGTTGCACAGAACCAGAGCTTCTCCCATCGGCACAACGAACCTCTCGGCACATCGATCCAGACCCCCTGTCAATTAAGCCTGTTGCATTGTTGGAAGGGCGGTAATTAACGCCGGCCGGACGGCTTCGAGAGCCTTCGGCCCAGATGTCACGAGGCGACGGCCACTTGGCTGTTAATGCGACCGTCCTCGCCCATAAAAGCCTAACTAACACCCGCATCCGGGAAAAAATTCACAATTTTACTTGAGATTGTATCACCAAATTCTAATAAAAAGAACATTTAATCTAAGTTAGACTATACCTTTTTAAAAATAATTTAAACATGTATTCAAATAATTCACTTTCACTTTTAAAAAAATCTTCATTATCATTTATAAATTAAATTATCATATTTCTCTTTTTAATCTTCCATTTTAAAGTTATTTTCCAAAAATGAAAATAAAATAAAATAGAATAATGTAAAATATTTAAACATGAAAATGCCTTTCTACGTCATCTAATAATAATGATATTGGTGGTAATATCAGCGAAGTAGAATGGAAGGTAAGGAATATTTTTTTTGAATCTTCATATAAATTATTATTATTTCATATATTATCATTTTTTAAATCTAAAAAATATTATATTATATTTTTAAATTTTTAACATAAATAAAATTTAATTAATTTTTATTTATAGTTATATATATTTTTTTGAATGTAGATTTTTATTAAAAGTTTTTGGGAAAAAAAAATTGTGTAGAGGGTTTAATATGTTCAATATTTTAGATAGACACTTTTACTTATTATTTTTTATTCATTTATGATGAGTGAAGTGTCCACCCTACATGTTAGACACATTAAAGTCTTTACACCAATTTTTTTCCCAAAAATTCTTAACAACATTATTTATATTATAAAAATAAATTATAACAATGATAGTATTAACCATTAATGAATTTAAAAAAAATATTTAATAATCAAATTAATACCTTTTTATGAAAGTTAATCATAATCATCATTATAAAAAAATATTTAATAAACTTGTGACATTTTCAGCACATTAAGCCTCAAAAGGGGCTTGATATGGACCCATCTTAAAGATGCCCATGCTCATCACTACTTCATCAAGGATCAAGGAAGCCAACAATAACATAAAATATATATAAAGGGTCCCACTTTGAACATTCCTTTATACATGGTGCATCATAAAATTTTGTTGCTTACGGTGTAAGATTATGGATAATATTAAAATTACTATCGCTTCCAAATTTAAGGATAAGTTGTGGGATGATAAAGATCTAGAGGGGAAAATGAATCTAAAGTATTATGAGGTGATCAAACCCACTCTTGCTAACCATAATCATCTTTCTTCCTTGGTTAGTGCTAAGAAGAAGATGAACATTGCGAGATAAGAACTAATTCTAATTCTCATGAGCTTCGAAGTCATGTAGACATTGGTCCATCCCCAAAACACCTTGGGATGAATAAATCTGTTAGCTTTGTGATACTAAGATGGTTGAAGGTGAAAAACACTTTCTCTTGGATGGCCTAGCTCTTACTCACATCCATTCTTGTTTCCAAAACATTTGTCACACTACCAATCTTCTTGACTTATTAAGTCAACAAAACTATAGTGATTTAGGAGCATTTTTTTCCCTTTTTTTTTATCACAAAAATAAAATATTAAAGAGTCTTAATTAATCTCTTACTTTCTTAAGATCTGATAGACCACATTAGTCTTAGTGGATGGTCATCACCATATATATATATATATATATATATATAAAATAAATAAGAATTAATTTATTTATTATAAGAAGAAAATGTTTATGAAAAACTGTGGTAACAATCGTTGAAACGTCCAACGAGTTTTTCAATAAACATTTTCTTCTCATTATGAATTACAATTGTGGAAATCCGCATTCAAAAATAATTTGTTTATTCTTTTGGATTTAAGAGATCTGCGGTTTGTATCTTTCTTATTGACCGGAGAATCCACAGTATGAACATTTTTATACCAATGTTTCAAATCCCAAATGGGATCCATCATCAGGGTTAAGAATGATGATAAAAGAAGAGCAATCAAGACAGAATAAATACTTATGAGGGAAAATAATGCAGATCTGCAACTCTTCTTGTTATCCTCACTCTAAAACTTTCGAGTAAAAGGATTTCACTCCAAGTATCCCCTCCGTATAGGGACAAGATTTTGGATTTAAAAGATCTGTGGTTTGTATCTTTCTTATTGACCGAAGAATCCACAGTATGAACATTTTTGTACCAACGTTTCAAATCCCAAATGAGATCCATCATCAGGGTTAAGAATGATGATAAAAGAAGAGCAATCAAGACAGAATAAATACTTATGAGGGAAAATAATGCAGATCTCCAGCTCTTCTTGTTATTCTCACTCTAAAACTTTCGAGTAAAAGGATTTCACTCCAAGTATCCCCTCCGTACAGGGACAAGATTTTGGATTTAAGAGATCTGTGGTTTGTATCTTTCTTATTGACCGGAGAATCCACAGTATGAACATTTATATACCAACGTTTCAAATCCCAAATGGGATCCATCATCAAGGTTAAGAATGATGATAAAAGAAGAGCAATCAAGACAGAATAAATACTTATGAGGGAAAATAATGCAGATCTGCAGCTCTTCTTGTTATCCTCACACTAAAACTTTCGAGTAAAAGGATTTCACTCCAAGTATCCCCTCCGTACAGGGACAAGATTTTGGATTTAAGAGATCTGTGGTTTGTATCTTTCTTATTGACCAGAGAATCCACAGTATGAACATTTTTATACCAACGTTTCAAATCCCAAATGGGATCCATCATCAGGGAGAATAAATACTTATGAGGGTGCAGATCTGCAGCTCTTCTTGTTATCCTCGCTCTAAAACTTTCGAGTAAAAGGATTTCACTCCAAGTATCCCCTCCGTACAGGGACAAGATTTTGGATTTAAGAGATCTGTGGTTTGTATCTTTCTTATTTAATTGTAAATAAATATGTTTTTTTTTTTTAAATAATTAAAATAATAATATATATTTTTTATTAATTTATATTTAATTAAAAAATACATTTAAATAATTTATATAAATATTTTAGATTGTATTTTTATTTATTTATTTATCTTTGAATCAAGATTATTTATCTTTGGATCAAGATTATTTATCAAATTTGATGGTAAGTACACTAAATACTATATGAGATGAGAAATTAAGTCCTTTTTATTAGTTTGCTTTAATTTTTCTAATGTTATTTTAATTTTAAAGATGGGAGAGAAATTTTTTTTCTCAAGTTTTTATGTGTTAATAAGTTATGAAGATCATTGGTGTTAAAATAATGGGAAATTGAGACTTAATAGGGGTATAGACAAAACATTCTAAGAGAAAATATTTTTCATCCTCTACCCTTTTAGTATCATAGCAATTATATTTTTGTTTTTCTTCTGTTTATCCAGATTTATGTCTCATGCTCTCATGCTTCTATTTCACGATGAAGTTCATGAGAGTTCATTCTTAAAGTTTTAGAAATACTAATTTTATTCCTTTTATAAAATACTTATAATAAAAGGAATTTATTGATATTTTAAAATATAGGGGGAATATATATCTTTATATATATATATATATATATATATATATATATATATATCTTTTCTAGATATATTTATTAATATAATCACACACACACACACACACACACATATATATATATATATATATATATATATATATATATATATATCTTCTAGAATTTTATTAATATATCATGTTTTCTCTTTAAATTGAGTTATGATAATGCTTTTGATGGTACTTATATTTTGTATTGTGGCATTCTCCTTTATTTTCCAATAGTTTAGCCAATGATCAACATTCTTTTTCTGCCCTCTCTTGAGTCTCAGGTGAATTTTATTGAATTCAAGTGATAAGCCTTTCAACTTCATGTCAATTATCTTATGCTTGTACGATAAATACCTAATCATATAATTATTCTTAAAGTGTAAAAGCCCAACCCTTTAATAGGATAATTGAATAGGGTTTATTGGGATTATAAACTACAAAATGCTTTTGGATTTGCTTGATTTTCCTTAGGTCTTCTCTAGAATTGTGGCAACCCTAATTTCAAAACCATATAAAATAATTCGATCACGAGTATGCCAAAGAGGACTTTATTTTTTCCCCAAAGTAAAAAATTTAGTGCTTTATAATTATTCTCAAGACTAAAATCTACTTCCTATCCTCCATATATAATTTCCTCACCACTTGATCTAAACTGGATCACTATATATTTTTTCATCCATCTTGATACTTTCATAATGGAAAAATTGGAGGAATAATATTACAAGAGTAGTTTTATTGGTGGGATCCAATTTGGAGAACTGTGGTTTGAAACCTTATGGGGCTAGTTTCATGCCTTACATTACACTTTTTGGGGGTAAATATTTTTCACTTAAGCATCAAGCATTGTGAAACTATTATGCACTCATAGACCTTTCAATAGTGCAAGAAAGAGGTTAATCAGAGTTTAAATGCAAAAGTTATGCCTTTTGAATGTTGACCTGTTGTACTGATTGACCACCATAATTCGAGATGGTTCCATGTCAAAACCTTTTGCTCATGTAAGAGGGACAATTTATGTGATTACTATGAACATGAATATAGAAGGGTCAAATTTGTAACTCTAGTTCAGAGTTGAAGGAGTCAAAATTAACCCCTAGTTATCTATCAGGCTACATTATAACCAGACCACAAGGAGGAAAAGGGGTTCAATTCATTTTGATTGTATCTTGTTCCACAATAGAGTAGAAAAACTTGGGCATAGGAGTGAGAGGGCATAACAAAGGGGTTTAATGTTTGTAGTACCTTATCAAGCCATAGGTAACTCAATAGAGAGTTCCTTCTCCTTTGTACTTGCATTTTTTCCATTCGAAAGAGTGCAAAGTAACCTCATCTTCTTTCTAGGTTTTCTCTTGTAAGGGTTTCCCATAGCATAATTTGTCTTTATTATGGTTGGTGTGTGGTTTCATTTTATCATTCTCTATTTTACTCATTTAATCTGTTACATGCATAAGTAGAAAATAATATTAATAAATATGGAATTGAAGGATATTAACCCTCATAGTATATATTTCAGTCATTTTTGTAAGATCTATCACGAGGAACTGTCGAGTGGAATATCCATAGAATTTATGTATCATATTAGTATCATAGTAAGTTTCTTTGAGAATTTTGTGGGAAGTCGTAGTGGATCCAGAAATCCACTTAACCTAGAAGTCACAAAACCCTAGCCATGACCAATGGACTTGCTTATAAAAACCTTAAGATCTAGTAGATGAGAGATTCTTGAGGTTGACAAGTTTCTAATATCAACTATAATATGAACATCCTTATGGTGGCTTTTTCAAACAATATTGAAATATCAGAAGATGGAGGTTCCAACTCAAAGGTCAGATTAGAAGGAAAATGAGGGGATCAAGAAGATCCGACGAAGGAGTCTAAGAAAGAACTCGAAAAAAATAGCTAAGTTTGAGTTTTGTTATCCATTCACATTCACTTTTCAATATGGAAGTGAATATTGAAACAAGCCTTATTAAGGTGAGATTAACGCTTTAAAATTAAATTATTGGTTGCAACTATTAGAAGTTTGCTTTAGTGTTCACCATATAGATGAGGAACATAAAATATGAATTGATAGATTGAAGTTAGAGGGTCATGTCTAAATTTTATGGGAGAGCCATACATATACACTTAGGTTGGAGGGAGATCCATTAGTAACTAAGTGGTAGGATTTTAAAATCCTGATAAAATCTCAATTCTACCATATTGGATATGTATAAGACTAGTGTATATTATGACACTACTTTGAGTAGAGGTAGGAGTAGTGTGTATAGTAGTACACCATTGAATTAAAGAAGATGGCCATCTTGCTGAGTATCTCTTCTAAGAACCCAAAAGTACTCAAGTATCTTGGGGGTCTACATAGCCATATATGAAAGTAGGTGATGCCGTTCAAGCCAAAAATATTAGATGAGGCTTGTGTATAGGAATAATACTTGGAAAACACAGGCCAAAATAAAGGGTAGTCAAGTGGTATGAAATAGAAAGAGTACTAGGAAGTTTCCAAGGAAGGGAAGAATAAGTAGAAAAGGGGGAAGGATAATAAGACAACATTTACTACACATTTGTGTAAGGATCATAGCGATCACTACAACATTGATAGTCACATAGAAGAACAATGCTAGAAACTGCATCCACAATTGAACTCGAAGAACTAGAAGAAGGATGGGAAAAAAATAATGTCCTCACCATAGATTTGAGTAATCAAGTGGATAGAAACTTTGATGTTGATAAGAACATAGTCTGCACATCAATGCATAAGGAGGTGAATATGAGTAGCCTTCATCACTAGGAAGAGAAGGAGATGACCAATCTCTTTCGTGTCAAGATTTAGGTCAAGAAGACAAATATTGATGCCTAGTTCGACTTAGGTTCATAGGCTAACCTCATAGCAACAGATCTTCTCAAAAAACTTGGATTGGAGGTTCAAGATCATCCTAGCCCATATCCATTGGCATGGGTAAATACAGATGCATAAATTAAGGTAAAGAAACATTGTGGGATAAAATTATTATGAATGTTAATTTTATTGATGAAGTAGAATTGATTGTAGTTCCACATGATGGATGGGGAGTTGTGTTTGGGAGTTCATACATAAATATTCAAGATGCAATCTTCATGCAAAGAGCCAACAAATACCACCTCATCAAGCATGGGAAACCTTTCATCATCAACATGCATAAGGGGAAGGCCAATATTTCATTTTTTAAGTGCCAACCAAGCTAAGAAATTGATTAGTTCTAGAAAGAAGTATGTTTTATAATTTTAAAGAGAAAACGAGTCTAGTGAGGAGTCAATAAGGGAAAAGAAAATCCCTAGAGGGGTGTACTAAATAATAGAGAAAAAATTGGAGGGGTTGCTATAGGCATACATGGGAGAGTTCCAGGAGCCTAAGGGATACCACCTAAGAGGGATGTGGAGCATGCGATCCAACTATTGCTGGAATCTCCATTTATAGACATTGGGATATATAGATAGTTTTTTTTGGAAGCAAGTGAAGTGAAGAAGTAGTTGTAACAATTGCTAGGGAAATGCATTATTTGAATAAATACCTCACCTTATGGGTCACCCATCACGATTGTTCCAACTAAGGATGGAAGAATGTTCCTTGGTTATAGAGCGTTAAACAATATTATTATTAAGAATAGGTACCCCATGCCTAGGATTGATGACCTGTTAGATCAATGGTAGCAAGAAAAATAGTTCACCAGGATGGATTTAAAATTAGTGTATCATTAGTTTTGAGTAAATTAAGATAACATCTCGAATACAGGCTTCAAAACCAAACAAGGTTTGTATGAGTGGTTATTCATGCCATTTGGTTTATCCAATGCATTTACTACTTTAATGAGATTAATGAATGATGTAATATACCCTTATCTAGATTCATTTGTTATTGTTTATTTGAATGATATACCGATTTAAATTTCTACCTAGGAGGAGCACACTCTCACACTTGATGCAAGTGTAAGGGGACTTTAAGGAAGCACTAGCTATTGGCAAATCTAAAAAAATGTGAGTTTTCACAATAGTTGTTGGTGTATTTAGGCTATGTGATTGGTGGCGATGAGCTTAAGATAGATACTACAAATATGGATGCTATCATGAAGTGGTTGATGCATTCAAATGTTTTTGAAGTTAGGATTTTTTTGGAGCAACACAATACTTGAGGAAATTTATAGCTTCATTTTTAGTAGTAGTTGAACCACTTCATGCTATAAAAACAAGTTGCAAGAGTTTCTAGTGTGAAAAAGGTCAACGAAAGGCCTTTGAATAATTAGGAAATAAAATCAATCAAGAACCAGCTCTTGCAATACCAACTTGTAGCAACCCTTTGAAGTGGAGATGAATCTGAGTGGGTATGTTATGGGAGAAATATTGGTGTAGGGAGGAAGGATTGTATACTACTATTATGAAGTGTTTCATGGGGTGGTTCTCAACTATCGTACATATCACAAGGAAATGTATGCCTTGGTATAAGTTGTCAAAAAGTGGAAAAACTATTTCATGGGAAAGGAGATGGTCATCCACACAAATCACCAACTAATATAATACTTGCAAACCTAGAGTAAGTTACAACAAAATAGATACTACAAGTTGATAGGGTTCTTATAGAAGTTTCATTTAGTGATAAGGCATAATAAAGATGGCAAAAAAAAGTTGGCCAACATGATTTCAATGTCACCCACATAAAAAATATAGCTTTGGGATCTCTGATGCACATGGAGCTTTTCACCCATGATGCATGAAATGAGGTATATACTTAGGATGAGGAATTTAGGGAGGTGTTTCAACAATTCAAGAGCTAAAGTCACGTAGAAAATGGAGACAACATAATTGACTATCATCTCCATAGTGGGTTACTCTATAGGATGAACAAGGTATGTGTTCCCAAAGGTGAATGATCACAACTAATGAAAGAGGATCACACCTCTAAGGTTGTAGGGAATTTTAGGGTAGGGAATATAATGGATAAATTACAAAGGTATGTATATGTAACACCCTCCTCCCACATCTACCCAAGCAACCGACCAACCGGGGTAAACATGTGATGAGAGGCCACTATGATATGATTCGACCTCCTAAGTCACTTTAAGGAAGTGGAACCGACATAAACACACAATACACACATACAACATCATAACCAAAATCCTCAGAAGAAAAGTTAGCCACTAAAAAAAAAATATCCCTGGTCCCACTGTTGTTTTAGGTCTCTTGGGCGATAGTCTCTCTCATGCTATGGGCAAGGGAACGACCATCAAAATAAAGTCACTCTCACAGGATTTCATGGCAATGATTAAGGACCATAATTGTCAGTGTTATGCCAACGACTCCAGAATTTGAGCCACTTTTTCAAGTCTAGAGCCTAGGTCACTGCCTAGAATTAATCCATCTCTTAAAATCAGTAAAGTAACATGGAAATGACAGTACTAAAGAAAATACTTATTAAAGACCTTGAATGGGTCCTTGCTAGCTGTGACATGCATTTCATCAAACATATTGTTGACATGTAATCTATAGGTGTAAATGACAGAGTTAAGCGTAGGGATGCCATACTTATCTGAGAATTGCTATGAGCCATTTTTTCCTCATGCCATTTGCTGCATTATCATCTATTATGTCATAGACACATTATCCATTCACATATAAGTAAAAACACATTGATAGCCATACATAAATGCTGACATAAAATGTGCATATAACCAGCATAATAGCAACATAAATATAATAAACACGACAACCATCAAATCCATAAATACATTAATACCTTTACATATGGAAATCAAGGAAAGGATTTCTCATTAATGAATGCAATGAACCAACTAGAGATGGGACTACCATGTTCCACCCGATTGTAGAATGGCTGAGCCAAATCCCTCTTCAGCCATTCACCCCTGTACCATATTCCAAGCATGAATATGGGATCTCATAGAACACATCAATCAAAATTCATCTAGGGATTCTAGAGACCATCCGCCTCCACCCATCAAACAATGATTCCACCTCATTAACACATATTTCATTATATTTGGAATTAAATAGTGGATCTAGAATTTTGAAATAGGTAAAAAACTCAATTCTATTGATGTCCATGTAATAAAATTCTTCCAAATTTAATGAAATATGTGTTTCATGGTCAAACATCACCAAAACCATCATCAAATTGGTCTCCATCCAAGCCTTTTATGGCTTCTAGAGCATTTTTCCAACTAAGGATTCTAGAACTAGTAACTCAACCCACAACTTATATAGAGCTGCTAGAGCGTCTGTCCAACCAAGGCTTCTAGGACTAGTAACTTAACCCACCAAGGGTTTCCAGAGCATTTTTCCAACCAAGGCTTCTAGGGCTACTAACTCAACCCAAGCTGTTAGAGGATTTCCAGAGCATTTGTTCAACCAGGGCTTCCAGGACTAACAACTCAACCCAACCTAAGGAAACATGAGAACCAACCAAAACAAAAAATAAAATTAAACCACAATCACCATGGCATATCCAGGAAATGGAAAGGCTAGTCAATCCATTTTTTATCCATGCAATCCTCAATGCCAATGATAGATCACAACCAAGAAATCACATGCATATGCCATGCACGCCAATTTGCAAGAAAATATGATGTAGTTGCTAATGTTGATGCCTTCTTGCTCCAAAAATCCAAGTATGCCACACCCTCCAAGAGCACTGCAAGAAATCTCTAAGTAATCAAGAGTATGAGAGAGAGAGAGAGAGAAAATGAGAGAGCTCCAACATTGAACTGAAAAAAGGTTACCAACTGATCCTCAGAATACTTTTTTACGAATGAGGCCTCTATTTTCTTCATTTTCCATTATTTTCTTTCATTTTCCTTCTCACATGCAACCTGTGACCTTTCACCTCCCTTTTCTCCTAATTTCCATTATTTTCATAAATAAATGTGCCAAAAATGCCTTTTTTCCTTTTAATGCCTTCGCCATTGCCTTTTCCAATTTCCTTAGCCATAAATAACCAAATGAGTACCACCTAGGGTGTTTTTGCCCAACATTAAGCTTGGAATAAGTGTCCCATCAACCATCGTTATTGTTTTTAACTTTTATTTTATGGAATTTTCACCATGGTTGTTACAAAACCCTCCCCCTTGGGGGACACCGTCCTCGATGTTCAACCACACCTATACATCAGCAACTTGTTGAAAGAAAACATATTGTTTATGGAGATTTATAACACAGTTCAATGCAATAACTACAATGAAGATCTGCTCAAGAAAAAAACATCATGACAACATGACAACATGATGCATAGTTGAGCTTTATAACACATCTCGTTACGATATTTACATCCATACATGAGTGTACATATAACAACATCATCAAAATATATATACCAAAATATATTCCAAATCATATATCAAAACATATATCAAACGTATATTAACGTAATATCTAAGCATATATGTCAACCCATCATATAACATATATCAACCATCATAAATCATATATCGATCACCATAAGGCATATACTAAACCAACATAAAACAAATACTAAACCACCATGAAGCATATACCAAGCCGTCATAAGAAAATACTAAACCTTCATAAAGCAATTACCAACCAACATAAAAATCACCAAACCATGATATCAAAGCTGATTTGCCTCAATCAGAAAACAAGGAAGGATACATGGCTCGCATCTGATCCACCATCTCCCATGTAACTTCATCGGGCCCAAAGTGCTTCCATGGTTCCGGAGCATGAGCAATTTTTTCTACAAATATATAGTGAGGCTCAGGATGGAATTCTCCATCTAGTTCCACCTGTAATACAGACCAGTCTATCACATGATCAACATCTTTATCATACTTCTTAAGCAATGAGACATGGAAAAAATCATGGACTTTCACTGTCAGAGGAAGTGCAAGTCAATAGGCTACTGGCCCAACCCTCTCAATGATATTGAAGGGTCCACAAAACCGTGGTGCCATCTTGGCACATGAGCCAATCCGCAAGGAGCTCTTATTTGGTTTGATGTGCAAGTACATCTATTCCCCAGCTTGTAACTCCCTGAACAACCTATTCCTATATTTATAAACCTTCTTCCTATCTTGTGATGCCTTGAGATTCTTCTTGATCACTTGCATCTCTTATTCCATGTCGTCCAACAACATCTGGTCCAATCAATACCCTGTTGATCTAGGTGGATATTGGTGGCCACCCGCTAATTCCACTTGGATCCCCTCTAGTGCTTCTTTCAGTTCTTTCAGTTTCCTTAATTATAGCATAGTTTACTATTTTTAGCAGTTTTTCGGGTCCTAAATTTTTGGAGCCGTTTTGAGGCCCTAAACGACGTTTTTTGGGAAATCTATCGCTAACGATTTTTCTATCTAAAAATTGTCTTTTCCATCGTAGTCCTCGGAGAGATATTTCCAATGGGCTATCATGCACGTCAAACAGAGATAATATGACCAATTCGCGACCCCGGGAAGTTGATGTACCAACTTACCCAAAAACGGAGCCCACAATTTGGCGTTTCATCTTCTATGGTTAGGTTTTGGAATGTGAAGGGTTTTTCCATTATTTCTCAACAATAAATAGTCCTTCGAGCCTCATTGTAACACAATTTAGAGGCATGTAGCCACACATCTCTTCTCAGAGATAAGCTACCATCGCCCTAGCTGGTTTATTTCCATTTCTGGTTGTAAGCATATTTCAGTATTTTCCATTAATGAAATGAAGTATTATTTCCGCTGCATCTTTTTGTTTATGGTTATCTCTATAATTTGTTGTGTTCCTATTTAAGTTTGGATCAGTGGTATCAGAGAGGTCTGTTTTTTCTCTGTTTTTTCTTTGCATGTTCCCAACAATGTCGGGATATAAGGAGTTAGGGCTTGAGCTGGTCGAACCTTTGCAAGACCAGCCTCACAAATCCTGACGGCCTCCCATGGCGGATGAGAAGAAAGACGAGGGAGCAGGAGATCCTATCAAAATCTT
>APFE030510765.1:360179-451212 GCA_000404065.3 Pinus taeda
AGAGCTCCACGCACAACACAAGTGAGTGTTGGGCCAAGCAGTCACTGGTGGCTGAGCTAAAGGTTTCAGAATCAGATGCATGTTCCGACTCTGAGTCAGAACCTGATAAGGGGTATGAAAAAGGGAAGCAGATCATTGATGCGGACCCCAGCGCCACTGTTGCCACCGCAAAGATCCAGAAAAATGAACCCGAAGATCCAGAGGAGGAGGAGCGTCTCTTCCACTCCCAAATGTGGGTAAAGGGCTCCCCGATAAAGTCCATTGTTGATAGCGGGAGTCAAAAGAACCTCATCTCGGCCGAGGTCGTGAAGCGGTTGGGCTTACCGACCACAGCACATCCACAACCATACACCATTGGGTGGCTTCACCAAGGACGAGATCTTCGCGTGAGCCAGCAGTGTCGCCTTTCGTACAACATCAAGCCCTTCACGGATGAGGTATTGTGTGACATTGCTCCCCTTGAGGTTTGTGATGTATTACTAGGACAACCATACTTGTGGAAGCGACATGCTGTGTATGAATCAAGGCCCCGTGCTGTTATTATTAAATTGGGAAATAAGTTGTTCAGGATACAAGAGGTAGCACCACCTGCCGCCATCTCTTTGATTACTGCAAAACAATGCAGTAAGATCATTTCCAAAACCAGGAAATTTGTTTTCCTGATGATACGCCCTCAAGAGAAGAAGAAGACAGTGGCCGCGGCCTCCAAACGGGGTCCCTCTGCACAGCAGCTACAGATGGACAAGATTGTGGAGGAGTACGAAGACATCTTCACCTCCCCGGCAGGGGTTCCTCTGCACTGTCAAGTGAAGCACTCCATCGATCTGACCCCAGGGGCGCCGCTACCGAATGGACCAGTTTATCGGCGCTCCGTTCTGGAGAACAATGAAATCAAGAGGCAGATTCAGGAGCTCCTGCAGAAAGGTCACATCCGTTCGAGCTCTTCACCCTGTGGGAGCCCGACAGTGTTGGTACAAAAGAAGGATGGGATGTGGAGACTCTGTATTGACTATCGGGCGCTGAACAAGATCACTGTCCGTAATAGGTACCCGATCCCGTGGATTGATGACCTCCTAGACCAACTAAAGGGGGCGAAATATTTCAGCAAGATTGATCTGAAGTTAGGATATCACCAGGTACCAATCGAACCCTCAGATGTGTGGAAGACTGCCTTCAAATCCAAGGAGGGCCTCTTCGAATGGTTGGTCATGCCTTTCGGATTGACGAATGCTCCTGCAACCTTTATGAGGCTAATGGATGACATCTTGCGGCCATTCCCCAACTCATTCGTAGTGGTATACTTGGATGACATTTTGATCTTCAGCCAGAGTTGGGAAGAGCACCTCCACCACATCCGACAGGTTCTCCAAACACTGCGGCAACACAAGCTATGTGCCAATTTGGAGAAATGCACTTTTGGCATGACCCAGGTTCAATATCTGGGATACATTATTGATGAACAGTGGGTGCATGTGGATCCAGCCAAGATCCAAGTCATTCGGGATTGGCCATCTCCAACCACTCTGACAGAGCTCCGCAGCTTTCTAGGTCTTGCCAACTTCTACAGCAGGTTCGTGTTGGGGTTTTCTCATATCACTTGGCCTTTGAGTCAAGTCACCAAGGGAGGAGCGAAGGCCAAATTCTTTTGGTCTGAATCTCAACAGAAGGCATTCATAGAGTTGAAAGATCGCCTCTGCATAGCACCAGTGCTCGCGTTACCAGATTTACAACAACCATTTGAGGTCGAGACAGATGCCTCTGACTATGCTATTGGGGCAGTCCTTACTCAACATGGGCATCCAGTGGCATATCACAGTGAAAAACTTTCAGACACAGTTCGGAAGTATCCCACTTATGAGAAAGAGATGTATTCCATTGTGCAGGTCTGTCGACAATGGAAGCATTACATTTTGGGGAAGGAAACGGTCATCCACACAGACCACCGACCCCTGCAGTTCATATAGACCCAAGGGAAATTGTAGAATGATCGCCATCATAAGTGGTCCACATACCTACAACAATTCCATTTGAATATCAAGTATAAGAAGGGCAACACTAATAATGTTGCAGATTGCCTCAGTCGACCACCGATCATGGCGTTAACCATCATGCTCAACTCTTGTGGGCATGAGACTTCTGATTGGCCACTACTCTACAACAATAACCCATAATTCGGCCACACATACCAGAACCTCTTAGAGGGTCAGCATGTTCCAGATTTTCACCTCCAGGACGTCCTGTTATGCCACCTGGGTCACCTTTGTGTTCCTTCAAGCAAGTGTGCCAAGATGATTTGGGAAGCACACTACAGTCGAGCTGTTGGGCATTTTGGGGTCGAAAAAACGATGGCAGTACTGCAGAAGTATTTCTATTGGCCGAATCTTCGATAGGATGTCAGAAAATACATCAGGTCATGCACTGCCTGCGCCATTGCCAAACCGACCATCAAGAAGCAAGGCTTCTATACCCTGCTGCCTACCCCTAATCGGCCTTGGGAATCCATCTCCATGGATTACATGTCAGACCTTCCTTCCACTAAGCATGGAAATGACTGTGTTTTTGTGGTCATTGACAGGTTCTCAAAGATGGCCATTATGGCGCCCTGCAAGAAGAATATCACAGCAGAAGCCACTGCTAAACTCTTCTTTGAACGAGTGTAGGTACACTTTGGGATCCCACAGTCTATCATCTCAGATCGGGACAGTAGGTTCCTCGGTACATTTTGGTCTAGTCTCTGGTTGATGCTGGACACCAAACTCACTAAGTCCACAGCCTTCCATACTCAAACTGATGGCCAGACAGAGGTTGTCAACAGGATGATCGTACACATTCTGCGCATGTACAACTCAAAGCATCCACGCACATGGGACGAGAGCCTCCCCTATGTTCAGCACAGCTACAACCGAGCTCTTCACAGCTCCACTGGCCATAGCCCTTCTCAGGTGGGTTTGGGATTCCAGCCACTATGCCCCATTGATGTGGCCATGCCACTTGCAGCTACTCACATGAATTCAGCTCATGTCCAGTCCGAAACAGATAAGGCCACCAGCTTCATTGAGCGCATCCAACATATTCGCCAGCAGGTCCATTACATTCTTGAGAAATCAAATGCCAAGTACAAGCAGCGAACATGATCAACATCAGGTGCCACACAAGTTTTAGGTGGGCGACAAAGTCTGGTTGCATTTGCAAAAGGAACGCCTTACGGGAGCCTATCGGAAATTGAGACCACTCCGATATGGTCCTTACACCATTACTAAGGCTATGGGAGACAATGCATTTGAGCTCAGCATTCCCCCATTCCTGGGCCTGCACCTAGTGTTCAATGTGGACCGCCTTCGGCCATACTTTCCACCATTGCTAGACACATCCGAAATTGCAGAACAGCTCCAACCCACAGAATTAAATCTAGATTGCATGGAACAAGCTGCAACTGATCGGATCATGGACACATAGATCAAGAACACTCGCCAACAGAATATCCAACTACATCGAGTTGTCAAAGCAGGCCAACTCCTTCAGCAGGGCAAGTGGTTCACCAGAGAACAGGTTCAGCAGAAGTTTCCTCATCTCATGGAGGAGCTCAACGCAATGGACCATTGCTTCCTAAGGGGGGAGGAATGATCCAGGTGGATATTGGTGGCCACCTGCCAAGTCCACCTTGACCCCCACCATTGTCTTTCTCAACATTTTCAGTTTCTTAATTGTAGCACAACTTACTATTTTTAGCAGTTTTTCGGGTCCTGAACTTCCGGAGCCGTTTTGAGGCCCTAAACGATGTTTTTTGGGGAATCCAGGGGCAACATGGGTCCATGCAATGGACCGATATTGCCCATTCTAACAATGATAGTGCTCGAATAGATCTTTCTAATGAGCTATTGTACGCGTCAAACGTAGATCATATGCTAAAGTTACGACCCCGGGAAGTTGATGTACCAACTTACCCCCAAACGGGGCCCACAGTTTGGCGTTTCATCTCCTAGGGTTAGGTTTTGGAATGTTAAGGGTTTTTCATTGTTTCTCAACAATAAATAGGCCTTCGAGCCTCATTGTAAGTCAGTTTCAGAGGCATGTAGCCCACACATCTCTTCTCAGAGATAGCTACCATCGCCCTAGCTAGTTTATTTCCATTTCTGATTGTAAGCATATTTTAGTATTTTCCATTAATGAAATGAAGTATTATTTCCGCTGCATATTTGTGTATATGGTTATCTCTGTAATTTGTTGTGTTCCTGTTTAAATCCGGATTAATTTTCCTAGGATGCAAGAAGAGGTAGTTAAGGTCATAAGAGGATGCATTATTTATTGTACCAACAATCTTAGTAACAGGAAACAGAATCTATAACATACGTTACCTATACCTACTTATCCTATGGAAAGTGATGAGCCTCGGTATTGCAACAAGAATGTTGCAACTCCCAAGGCTACCAACTTTAATTATCAACACTGTGTTTATACAAACTTAAGAGGTATTGGCATTATATGTGAGAAATACAATGTATCCTTCCCTTGCTATTGTGATTTAATTCCAGTGCATGTATTGAAGCCAAATCCTAAACTAATTGTAGAAAATGAAATGTCTGAAATGGAAATTGCAAGAAAGAAAGTACAAGGAAAGAGACTAAAATCAAATGCTAAAACATACCATTTTCTAACTAAATTCTAAGAGGCTTTGCTTCAAAATAATGCTAAGTTAACATTTATGCAATCCTATTGTCCTAAGCATGCAGATTCAAACAATCAAACCTTCTACTGTTGTGCATGTAAATGAATAAAATAAATTTGTTTTTCTTTTTGTCTTTTTTCATGTCAGAGTGTGAAAGCTAATCTCTTTTGGTGATGTGGCAGGTGGCTTGGAGATTATGGTGGATGTTTGGAAGGCTTCTAAGACCCTTAGGTGACCTTGTGTGGTCATCTGGAGGTTTTCCCTCAATTCGGCCTCAAAATAGTCCACTACAGGAAAACCTATAGGATGTACTAAAAACCTACACGATCCCCTGAAAACCTACAGGATATAGTCGAGAGCTAAAGGATGGATTTTGAAGGTGATGGAAACCTTAGGGAATGTGGTTGGTGGATGGACTGAGGCAAGGGAGTGCTAGGACCACTTCAGAACTCAAAACCAAAGTTGGGAGATGGATGAATTTGCTCCAAAAGCTTGGAGAAGTTTCCTTCTGAAATGATGAAATTGGTGAGGGTTAATGACCAAGAAAAAAAAATCCAAATTGGATGGGAAATTTTTTGTTATTAACTACGATGTCTTAGGTCTCTATTCCAAGTAGACTCACTCAAAAATACCTTTGTTAACCCATGCAAAAAAAAAACATTACTAATTGAAAATCTAGAAATTTGAAAACTAATGAGCTAGTAAATATAAAAAATGCCTAACCAAATGAAGTGAAAATTCAATGGGGTAATTTTTTTTATGAACTATAACTTTTTTTTATCTAATTCAAGTCAATAAAAAAATATCACGAAAAAATATCAGAAATTTATTGTTCTTTGCTAAAAAGGAGGTCCAACAATCTAGATTTGGGAATAAGAAGACTAATCCAAGCATCTCAATGATTACTATGAACTTCCAAAGTTTTTGCAAGGATGAATGGTTTTTGTGATCTTGCAAAAGAACTTACATCAACCATTTAACTCAATCCTACGACAAGAAATCATTAATACTAAATGCAAAAATAGAAAGAAATAAAAACTAGAGATGCATGTGAATAAGAAGTGAAAAGAATGAAATAAAATAATACAAAAGGGCTATGAAGTTAATGGGATGGCAAAGCCTAAGGACACTCAGAGACTTATCGAGGAAAAAAATATTTAGAAGCTAAACATGACACCAATCTTCATTATTTCATCAATATAATTACATCCCTGCAAGAAAATACAATGGAGCTGCAAAAATACGAGTTCTCTCCACAAGAACACTAATGAAAATCTTTCCCTAGAGGAAAATTCAACTTGGTACTTATACAAAATGATTAGTAACCATTTCCCATGAATGGAGGAAGCTTTCCCCACCAAAATCCCTTCATTAGTGGATCTGATCCCTTGATTAGTGGAACACGCTCCTAGATTTTCTCAATCATTGGAGTTCCACAATCTGTGTCATAATTCCATAATATCTTGTTGATTTATTATTTATCATTGATCCTCCTGTAATAGGGAACAAGTCCCTAAATTATCTCCTCCAAATCTTCATAATCTTCCCAATATTCTCATAATATTCCACAAGAATAAATAATATTAGTCACAAATATCAAATTATTCATAAACCTTCCTAATGAATATATTAAAGTTTAAAATAAATTATCTAATGCAGAAAGATAGGCTTAATGTGCTGTGTTGGCATTACGATACAAGTATTTTCCTTGATGGCAACTCTACAGGTCAACTTAGTTTTGATAAGAGGCTAACAGGAATATTCGGAGGCAATAGGGCAGTGGTACAAAGGATCAGGAAGATGGAACTAAGGTCTATTGATCAGAATAAAGAAGTTGAAGGAAGAAGATGATGTAAGAGATATTTAAGAGATACACATAGGTTCACTTAGTCCAAGCAGCATATACACGTAGGTACTCAGAAAATAAATATCATATAACGTACACATGCACTCCCATAGAAGGAAAAGTCCATACATGTTGAAAACCATGGTTTTGGTCTGAGGTATTTGGTACAAGATATCTTTGGACCATGATATTAACCCTAGGTATTTAGTTCGAGGTATTCGATTTTTGGTATTTCATCCAAGGTGTTGGTCCTAAGCAGATTCGGTCCATTGATTGAGAAAGGCCAAAAACTATATAAAAAAGAGAGGATCATAAGGTGAGATATGCAAGTGAATAAGATTCTAAGGAATACTGCTATCTAAAGTATATTTTATGTTGCAAGGTTATGTTTGGGACTAGATCTGAAATATTTATGTGCACCTTGAGTTCAATATTGGATCAAGATCATGAGACCTGAAATGACTTATTCTTGAATGATTTTTGATATTGGTTGAGGCTAGATCTGATGTTTTGTGCCTGTTTTATTCATTATCTATCTGATCTAGGTTTGTCTGAAGTCTAGAATTGCAGCAAAAGTTCTGAGTCAATATCTATAGATCTGTACATAGGATCATCTTTGCAAAAGAGCATATACACACATGTTTTGTTCTTTCAAGCAGCATATACAAAATAAAGGATTGATGTTCATGTATTACTAATCTATCAGATCAATATTGTTGATTTATTACTGCTGCTATTTTACTGTTGTTTGTCAATGAAGTCTCCTTAGATCTAGATGTAAATCTGAATGCATAAGGAGGTTGATATTTGATTGATTGTATAAGTGAGAAGAAGTGTTTTCTATTTCCTGTGTGTGTAAAGTTTTGTAAGTTGAGAGTAGATGTTCAGTACACTGTTGGTTGGTCTAGTTTTATGGTTCAAAGATTTTATGATCCAGAATATTTAGAGGTATACACATGATGGGCTGAAGGAAGTAGCGTATACACGTAGATTTTCTTCATTGCAGTAGCATATACAATCTTACACATGAATTTTTGAGGTTTCAGTTGGTTCTGAATGTTGATACAAGTTTCTAGGTTTAGCACAGTGTTCTGATGACAGTGATTTGATTTTTTCAGATTAACTGTATGTTGGTTGATGAAGTTTGAGTTTCTAAATCTTTGATGGGTTATTGATGAGTCTAGGTCTTCATATGTCTTGATATGTGCTAGGAGAATCCAGTCTAAAAAGTCATGAAACGTGGTCGCTAGTGGAAGAGTGGAGTTTTCTGTAGGCTGGCACCTATGTACTAGTAAACATATTGGCTAGTACAAGAGCTAGGGGGTTGTAGCTCCCTTGTAGTACAACTGGAGAATGATATAAGGTTGTAACATTATGCAAGTAGAATCCTGCATATTGGTATGAGTCTACACCAGTACAAGATTGTAAACAAATTTTCTTATTATTAAAAGAAGATAGGGATGAAAGCAGCATGTGTTTTTCACCCACATTGGGTTTCCACCTTAAATCTTGGTGTTCATGTGTGTTTCTTATGTGTAATAGTTTATTATGTTTATACTACACATGGTTACTGTTTAATGATTGATGAAGTACTGATGTACTGATTAAAGATCAACATATGATGAATTAACTAAATCATAAGTTTACTGCATAAACGTTGGTTTCCTTAAAGACAGTTGCATATACATGCTAGTTCCCTTCTCTGAAGTAGCATATATAAATCTGATTATGAAAAAGAAAAATTCTTGATCTGATAATACTGATTCACCCCCCCTCTCAGTGTTATTTCCAATAATTGGTATCAAAGCAAGTCCTTCAGAAGAATCTTGACCGCTTGAAGGAAGATCCATCAAGATGAATAATCACAAAAGCATGGGATCCATCATACTGTCAATCTTCGATGGGAGAAACTTTGTTTATTGGAAAATAAGAATCACAACCTATCTACAATCTCTTGGAAAAAATGTATGGAAAATTGTGGAAGGAAGATATAAATTTCCAACAGCAATTCCTACAGAGACTACAGGTAAAAAGTAATATGAAACCAATGCCAAAGCTGTCAATACTTTATTGGAAAGTTTGTCACAATCAAAGTTTGTCAAAGTCATGCAGATCAAATCAGCTAAACAGATATGGGACAAAATCGTTTCGAGCTACAAATGAGACTCTCAGGTAAAATGTGTTAAGCTTCAAACTCTCAGAATTCAGTATGAAACTCTTAAGATGCATAGTGATGAGAGTATAGCTAGTTACTTCTTACATATAGATGACGTTGTTAATTGTATGACGAATCTGGGTGAAGAAATAAAGGAAGTTACCTTAGTTGAGAAAATTTTGAGATCCTTGTTTGCTAAATTTGAATCAAAAGTGTCTACCATAGAAGAAAAACAAGATCTGCAAAATATCACTATGACACAGCTTCATGGAATCCTAACTGCTTTTGAGATGAGAAAAGGAGGTCCATAAAATATGAGAGAAGCCGCATTTAAAGCTTCAACAAAAGGAAAAGAAAAGGAAGAACACAATGAATCAAGACACATTTTAGAAGAAGAAGATGAGGTAAATTTTTTCAAGAAGCTTCAACGGGGTTCTGGAAGGTTCGGAGGTAAGCTACCTTTCAAATTCTTTTCTTGTGGTAGAGTCGGTCATTATGCTGCCAGATGTCCTCATAATGATAAATATGAAAAAGGAAAGGAATATGCAAAAGGGAACAGGAAACAAGTTGTGAATAGAAGGAGTTACTATACTCAGGAAGATAGAGATGGTTTATCTAATAGTGATGAAGATGAACTATTCAAGATTACAAACTTCTCATAGCTTATGATAGTGATGATTTTTGGGATAGTTTAGAAGAGGATAGTGATGTTTTATCTAATAGTGATGATTATAGACTTCTCATGGCTTATGACAATGATGATTTTTTGGATGCTTTAGAAGAGGAAAGCTTTCATGAAGAAATCTCTAAACTCAAAATCTATTTAGAAGAAAAGAATATGATCGTAGATACCTTGACATACCAACTTGCTAAAAAAGAAAAACACAATGAAAAACTAGAAAGTGAAATTGTGGGTCTAGGAAAAGATATTGAGAAAATAAAATCTCTCAATCTTAGATTTGCTAAATGATTAGAAACTTTAAATGAAATTATCAAAGTTCAACATTCTCCTTTGATAAATAAAGTTTTTGGATATACTGACGAAGAATCTCAATCACAAAATACGTCAACCTCCACCAAAAGCTATATTGATGCAGTAAAGACTAGTGAAAAGTATGACAATCGTCAGTAAATGCATAAAGTTTATCACCAGGTAAATCATACTCAATTTTCTCCAAGGATGAGTATCAATATAAGCCACAACCAACCTCAGGCAAATCATACTCAATTTTCTCCAAAGATGAATATCAATAGAAACTACAATCAACAGGTAAATAGATTCAATAGTTGAGGAAACTTCTTTAATGGGAAATGTTTTTCATGTCATAATTTTGCGCACAAAGTTGCTCAATGCATTGCTTACAAAACCATCATGAATAGAGAAGCATGAAATCAAATGAATGTAATAGGGATCAAGAGAAGTTCCTATAATAACTTTTCTCCTCTTGAAAATGAAATGGAATGCTCAATTTGTAACAACTTTGGTCATGAAGAATCTGAATGCAGGAGAAAATTTCGGCAAACACCTCAAAAGGAGAAAACGCCATTAAATCCAAAGATATGGAGAAGGAAATAATCTCAAACAGAAAGATGTGGTATAGCCTTATATGCAGAAGGAAAAGAAAATCAATGGTACATCGACAATGGATGCTCCAAACATTTGACAGGTGACAAAGAGAAACTTCACTCATATAATGCCTTAGAAAAGAAAAAGAATGTCTCATTTGGAAATGACACTCCAGCTGTCATAAAAGGTAAAGGTTATCTTTTCTTGAAAGAAAAGGTTAAAGCTAGGAATGTTATGTATGTAGATGGTTTAAAGCATAACTTGTTGAGTGTCAGTCAAATGTGTGATCAAGGAAATGAAGTGGTGTTTTGATCAAACGGATGTGTTGTTCGTGAGCTTGATATAGGAGAGACCATGATCAAAGTATAAGAACTCCAAACAACTTATACATACTCAAAGGAGGACAACAACAGTGTTGTCTAAGCAAAAATCATGAAAATTGGTTGTGGCATAGAAAATTGGGACATCTCAATTTTTCTCAAATAAGAAAAGCATGCAAACTCAAGGTTGTTCGTGATCTTTTAGATATCAATATCCTAGAAAATACAATATGCAAACCATGTCAAATCGGTAAGCAAACTAGAGTTCACTTCATGGAAAAAGAAGGGTTAGCTAGTAAGCCTCTTGAACTTATCCATACTGGTTTATGTGGACCAACAAGGAAAAAGTCACCTCGTGGAGAAAAATACATTATTTTGTTCATTGATGATTTTTCCATAATGTGTTGGATAGGTCTTCTAAAGCATAAAGATGAAGCATTTGAAAAGTTCCAAGCCTTCAAAGATTTGGTTGAAAATGAATCAGATCGAAAAATCAAATGCCTCAAATCTGATCGAGGAGGGGAATTTATATTGGATAAATTCTTTGACTTTTGTGAACAACATGGAATAAAAAGGGAATTATCCACTGCAAGAACAACTCAGCAAAATTGTGTAGTAGAAAGGATGAACAAAACAGTTCAACAAATGGCTCGAGCCATGCTAGATGAATCTGGAACTCCTGCAACCTTCTACGGTGAAGCTCCATTCGCCGCCATGACTATTCTCAACAAAGAAAATGTTCAGGTAAATAGCACTCAAAATCCACATGAACTTTGGTATGGTAAGACTCCTATTGTAAAATAATTTAAAGTTTTTGGAAGAAAATGTTTTATCAAAAGGAATGATGAAAAACTTGGTAAGTTTGAACCCAGAGCAGATGAACGGATTCTTGTTTGTTATTCTTCTAGAAGCAAATGATATAAATGTTATGATAAAAGACTTGGGAAAATTGTTGAAAGCATTGATCTTGTAGTTGATGAAGTGAGCAAAAATCCGAAACAGATAAAATCAACAAAAGATTATGACAATGAGGAAGATCAAGATTACTTTCCCACATCAAATCAAAATTATATTGAAGAAGAAATCAATGAAGCACCATAATAAGATATAATTGTAGAAGAAAAGACTCCATCAAGGTATATTCAGAAAAAATCATCTAGAAACTCAAATTTCAAGAGAAAGGGAGGCGGGTGTACAGACAAGAAGAACTATTACAGGGATCTCAAGCTATCTAGAATAAATATCCTCCACCGAACCTCAAAATGTAAATGAATCATGCAAAGATGAATGTTGGGTCAAGGCCATAGATGAAGAACTTGAGCAAATTGAAAAAAATGACACTTGGGAATTAGTTTCTAGACCTCATGATAAAAAATATTATAGGAACTAAATGGATAATCAAGAACAAGCTGAATGAAAATGGAGAAGTCATTAGAAACAAGGCCAGACTTGTTTGTAAAGGGTATGCTCAACAAGAAGGTATAGATTTTGAAGAAAATTTTGCACCTCTTGCTAGACTTGAAGCCATAAGAACGTTTCTTGCTCTTTCCAGTTTTCAGAAATTCAAAGTATACCAAATGGATGTAAAAAATCAACCTTCCTTAATGGAGATTTAGAAGAAGAAGTTTCTATTGAACAACCATAAGGATTCATTCTTGGAAATGATACAAAACTTGTATGCAGACTCAAAAAGGCTCTCTATGGTCTGAAACAGGCTCCAAGGTCTTGGTATTACCACCTTGACAAATATCTATACCAACAAGGTTTTACCAAAGGTTCTACAAATAACAATTTATATACAAATATTGAAAATGATAAATTTCTAGTTATTATTGTTTATGTTGATGATATCATTTTTGGTAGCAATGAGGAATCCATGAGTCATAATTTTTCTTCAGTAATGCAACAAGAATTTGAAATGTCCTTTCTTGGTGAACTTACCTATTTTCTTGGTCTACAAGTTCAGCAAACTAAAGATGGTATTTTTCTTTCAAAAACCAAATATCTCAAGAAGATCTTAAAAAAGTATGGAATGGAAGATTCTAAACTTGTATGTACTCCAATGGTAACAGGATGCAGTCTCAACTCAAATGATGAATCAACAACAATACATCAACCAACTTACAGATCCATGATTGGAAATATGCTTTATCTAGCTGGTACCCGACCTGACATCATGCATGCAGTAGGAATAGTTGGAATATTCAAAGCAAATCTAAAGGAATCACACCTTCAGCCAGTCAAAAGAATTTTCAAATATATTCAAGGAACTCAGGACTTTGGACTATGGTATCCTAGAGATACAGATCTTACTCTTCATGCATATACAGATGCAGATTAGGTAGGAAGTGTTGATGATAGAAAAAACACTAGTGATGGTGAATTCTATATGGGTTCCAGGTTAGTGTGTTGGTTCAGAAAGAAATAAAGTTCAATTGCTTTATCTATAGCTGAAGCAGAATATGTGGCTGATACATCTTGCTACACAAAACTACTTTGCTTGATGCAAACTTTATGACATTCAGATCACTTGTACTCCACCCATCTCCATTCTATGTGATAATACAAGTGCCATCAGTATTTCAAATAATCCAGTCATGCACTCCAAGACTAAGCACATACCCATCAAGTAACATTTTCTACGAGAACAAGTGCTTGAACAAAAGGTCAAATTGGAGTATGTCCCCTTCAAAGAACAGGTTGTTGATATATTCAGTAAACCACTACCCAGAGAAACATTTGAATATCTCAGACAAAAGTTAGGAGTTGTTGTTGCATCATCCTGTTGTTAAATCCAGTTTTTCAGAGGAACTTTACTACACGCTAGTTTCATGAAGTATATATGTGGGTACACGTGAGTTGCCATGACTGAAAGCACATATATGTTTTTCTAACAAAAAAGAAAACAGTGGTAGCACAGGTTCAGGGGGAGAATTCACATTCCACATTATTGGCATTATGATTGTTAAACTCAGTTATTTCTTAGTTGCATTAGTCATTAGTGTGATATAAATTCTTCTGTCATGGTCTATATTTCAATGAGTTGTATTGGTCAGATGATGTAATTTATTTCCCCAATATCCTTGGGATGGATGACATAATAATTGTTGTATTTTTTTCATGTATAAACTTTGGTATATCCCCACTTGGTTGGGCAGATGAGCCAAATATGGTGTATCCCCACTTGGTTGGGTGATTTATGTATGTATGAATTCATGGTCATAGGGAGGTCATACTCACTTTTTTGAGTTATAGTGTCATGTTATTATATTGAATCATCTCTCTGCAGACTCGGCATGTACTTAGGGGGAGTATGGATAGCATCATGCAAAGGGGGAGAGTAGAGTGGTCTGATCTTTGCCCTTGATGTCAAAGGGGGAGAGTATTTTGGTATTTTGGTGTTGTATGGTATCTCTAACAGTCTTTATAGCTTGCAGTAGTCAACACCATCATGGTTTCCATCAAGTCCAGAGGGGGAGATTGTTGGCATTATGATACAAGTATTTTCCTTGATGGAAACTCTACAAGTTAACTCAGTTTCGATAAGAGGCTAAGAGGAATATTCAGAGGCAATAGAGCAGTGGTACAGAGGATCAGAAAGATGGAACTAAGGTCTATTGATGAGAATAAAGAAGTTGAAGGAAGAAGATATGTAAGATAAGTTTAAGAGATACACGTAGGTTCACTTAGTCCAAGCAGCATATACACGCATGTACTTAGGAAAGAAATAGCATATAATGTACACATGCACTCCCACACAAGGAAAAGTGCATACATGTTGAAAACCATGGTTTTGGTCCGAGGTATTTGGTCCAAGGTATCTTTGGACCATGATATTGAACCTAGGTATTTAGTTTGAGGTATTCGATTCGTGGCATTTGATCCAAGGTATTGGTCCTAAGTGGATTTGGTCCATGGTATTGAGAAAGGCCAAAAAATATATAAAGAAGAGAGGATCATAAGGCTAGATGTACAAGTGAATAAGATTCCAAGGAACCCTTCTATCTGAAGTATATTTTATGTTGCAGGGTTATGTTTGGGACTAGATCTGAAATATTTATGTGCACCTTGAGTTCAATATTGGATCAAAATCATGAGACTTGGAATGACTTATTATGGAATGATTTGATATTGGTTGAGGCTAGACCTGATGTTTTGCATCTATTTTATTCATTATCTATCATGATCTGGGTTTGTCTAAAGTCTGGAATTGAAACAAACTTCTGAGTCAATATTTGTAGATCTGTACGCAAGTTTGTCTCGGCAAAAGAGCGTATACACACACGTTCTGTTCTTTCAAGTGGCATATACAAAAGAAATGATTGATGTTCAGAGATGACTGATCTATCATATCAATATTGTTGATTTATTGTTGCTACTATTTTATTGTTGTCTGTCAATGAAGTCTTCTTAGATCTGAATGTAAATCTGAATGCATAAGGAGGTCGATATTTGATTGATTCTATAAGTGAGAAGAAGTGTTTTCTGTTGCCTGCTTGTGTAAGTTCTGTAAGTTGACAGTAGATGTTCAGTACACTATTGGTTGGTACAGTTTATGATTCAGATATTTTATGATTCAAAATATTTAGAGGTATACACAGGATGGGCTGAAGGAAGTAGTGTATAAACGCAGATTTTCTTCATTGAAGTAGCATATACAGTCTGACACATGAATTTTTTAGGTTTTAGTTGGTTCTGAATGTTGATACAGGTTTCTGGGTTCAACACAATGTTCTGATGACAGTGATTTGATTGTTTCAGATTAAATACATGTTGGTTGATGAAGTTTGAGTCTCTAAATTTCTAATGGGTTATTGATGAGTCAAGGTCTTCATATGTCTTGATATGTGTCAGGAGCATCTAGTCTGAAGATTCATGAAACATGGTCCTTGGTGGAAGAGTGGAGTTTCCTGTAGGCTAGCACCTATGTACTAGTAAACATATTGGCTAGTACAAGAGCTAGGGGGTTGTAGCTCCCTTTTTGTAGAAGTTGGAGAACGAGAGAAGGTTGTAACCCTTTGCAAGTAGAAGCTTGTGTACTAGTATGAGTCTGCACAAGTACAAGATTGTAAATATATTTTCTTATTATTAAAAGAAGATAGAGACGACAGCAACAAGTGGTTTTCACCCACATTGGGTTTCGACCTTAAATCTTGCTGTTCATGTATGTTTCTTATGTGTAATGGTTTATTATGTTTATACTGCACATGGTTACTATTTAATGATTGATGAAGTATTGAAGCACTGATTAAAGATCAACATATGATGAATTACTGAATCATAAGTTTACTGCATAAATGTTGGTTGCCTTAAATACAGTTGTGTGTACATGCTAGTTACCCTCTTTGAAGTAGTGTATATAAATGTGATTATGAAAAGGAAAAATTCTTGATCTAATAATACTGATTGACCCCCCCTAGTCTTATATCTAACACGCTGAAGGATGGTCATAGGCCTTAAATTAATGTTTAATTTAGAGGTATGGGCCTTAATTTATATATAATTTAGAGGCCCATCATACCCCCTATTGAAAGTGTTATTCATTCTTTGATAAACCTAGTGACCTCATTGTGCCTCATCCATGGCCCTGGTGGCCTCGCTTTTGTGCATTAAGAAAATTGGCTACAAGTTCTGGAAGGACAATCCCAAAAACATATTTGTACAAAGAAAAATCATTGTTTCTTGAGACCATTGGCTTGCCTTCTTCCCCTTATGCAACATGGGTTCTTGAATAATTTTCAATTTGGCAAGGTCTTCCACACCCTTATCAACCTTCTGCTACCTTTTTCCTCCATTTGGACACCTCTAACACCTCAAAAATGCATTTAAATGAGAACTAGGACATCCTATAGTAGTTCTTGTCAAAACTACAAGAAACCCTGTTAAAACTACAGGAACCCAGTTTTGAGCATAAATGATAGTTGGAGGTTAGGGCAGGCCCTCAACTTGACTCCCATGCCTTTTTCCCATTTTTAGGCCTTGGACAAATGATGAAAAGAGATTGGAGTCCTCTTGGATTGAAAATGGAGAGGATGCTCAATTTGTTTTTTTTTCAAGAATGAAATGGGATGGATGAATGATGAATAGATAGTGAATATGAAGTGGATGGAGGGCTTGGAGTGTTGTGGTGACTTGGCCTTTGTAAAAATTTCTTCTTTTAACTGTTGTCCTCATTCCTTGAAATCACTACCCTTCATAATTTGACTTTTCAACCTTGCATGAGTGAAGGAGTAAGATGCAATTAACTAGTTGAAGGTATTTGAGACTAATGACCCATCCTTAGCCTATAAAACCTCATCTCTCATCAATTGAAAACAAATTTCTAACTATAATATGATTGTTGAGCATTAGAAAAGGTATGTAATTGCCACTTATTTCTTTATCTCTTCCTTTAATTCATAACTTCTTTATATTCTAAGATGGGCATATGATGAAGGATTATGATAAAGTTAAAGAGATTTGTGATCAACGTAAAATGACTAATTATTACCTTTTTCTATGTAGAAAATGGAAGATCGACATTTCAGAGGAAAAGACAAGGAAAAACCAATTGTTGTCCCCTTGACAGGGAACTGTATCCAGACGAGGCAATCGAGATCGGAGCGCATGGGCCAGGAAAAGGAAGAAGAAACACCATATCAACGCAAGAGGACGAAGAGATAACTGAAGAATAACAATATGGAAAATCCCTCAGGATCCTTTGATCCTAAGGGATCGCTACCTCAAAGCTCTCTGTATTTTTGGTATTTTCGCCTGACCACTATAAAAAGGGATAGCGCTGCAAGCCCAAGGAGGATTATTGTTGATTTATAGAATTTGTTGTGCAATATGAACTTTGATCATTGAATCTCTTTAGAGATCGATTACTCTAACTATTTTTATGATTAATATATAAGCTTCTTTGTTGTTCCATTATTTGATTCTGGAGTAACTGCAGCAGTGCGTCCCTGGTGGCTAAGGGCCCGACCTTAGTGGATCACTTGCTTCCTGTATCATTATTTTCCGATTACAAGTCGTGTGTGGTTTGGTTTTCTTTCCTTGCTTCATTCAGTAATCTTTTGTTCCTTAAAATTTCATTTACTGGCTCTGTTATATTTAATTCATATTTGAATAGTAATATTATCATTTGAAACTGAAATGTTATGCTATTCATTCTGAAATCATATCACATTGTTGTTCATTTACAAATTGACATTACTGTGTAACATTATTGTTCATTTACAGATTGACATTACTGTTCGTTTACAAAGTAACATTGTTGTTCATTTACAGATTGGTATTGGTGTTCATTTAGCTACGGTTTACCCATAATTGTGATTGTTGTTCATTCAAATTACCATTCCATTGCAACTGCAATTGTTGTTCCCTTATAACTGTAGTTAATATTTATTATGCTAAAATCATATTACTGATTCCATCATTCTAGATTCACTATGTGTTTACATTTGATTTAGTTCACTATTCAATATTTCGTAGACTTACTTAAGCTTGCTGTTCCATTCTTGGTTTTTTGTTCAATTCATTTACTAGTTAAAGATTGTTGCTCAATTCCTTTAGATTACAATTGTTGCTTAATTAATTCCTGTAAGCTTTTTTGTTCGATCTTTTCAATAGATTAATTGTTGTTCCTTTTTCTGTTAATTGAATTGTCGTTTCAAGTATTTGCTTTAGTGTGAACAGAACGATCTGCAACTATAGTGAACAATGGCTATTGCTGTCTAGTTCCCAGATTGAAGATCTTCTCTTTAATTGATTTTCGGTTGCATCAGTTTACAAAGGAAAGAGTTATCATTACTGCATCTTTGACTGATGATTGTTGTAGCTTCTTAAGTGAATGATTTAGTTACAAAGCATTTCAGTTTCTTGCCATCACATTTAGTGTTTATTTCCAACATTTGTTTACTTTTGTGAAAGCACTATACTACTAGCATTACTCTTGACAAGTGATAGCCTTAGATTGAGTACACTCTTGAGATAACAAATCTTACCTGGATTGATTATTAATGTAAGGTAAATAGAGGTTAAAAGGACCCTTCATACTGCTCAACATTTTGGCGTTGTTGCTGGGAAGAGTGTAGCCATTTAGTTCCTTTGAAGAGAGAGTAGTGTAAGTACCTTCTAGGAGAGAATTGGGTTTTAAAACGGAAGGTAAGAACTTGCGTATGGAGCATGTAACGGCCCTACTTCTCGCCCGCTTTCCTACAGATTTGTTTTTATTTTGGGTAGAGATCAGCATTTGATTTGTGTGCATGACTAAGCAGAAAAAACCTGAAAAGAATCTTAAACCACTACCCAAGCGTGATAAAGCTAAGGGGCCGGTGACCCTTGGCCAATCGACCTTTATAGATGAAATTATTAAAAAACGGAATCTCAGCCTTTAGTAGGACCTAGAAAACCTGCTTCTAGACAGCCTACTAGTTCCCTTCAGGCCATAGAATCACCATTTGTAGCCTTTGCTGAGGTGCGCAGCCAAACAGAGGAGCAATATTTTCAAGAAATTGATAATTCTAGCCCAAAATCATTACAAGAAGGGAACCTTAGTAATCTATGTGAGGGAAGAGGAGAAACAGGGGAAAGTAAAGAACCAAGATCTCCTCTTGGAATAATTTAGCCATTAAGCAGTCCAGATAAGGGAAGTGCTGTAAAACTCATCTAGAAGAAAGTTGAAGAACCTCAAGAGCTAAAATCCCCCCAGGCATTAGGAACTCTGATCATCCCAAATAAAGGAAGTGTTATTAAGGCCATTCCTACTCCTTTTAGCCAGCTTGGGAATACCCTCCTAGAAATCCCAGAAGGTTATTTGCACATATTTGACCAAATGGCCCAGAACTAGCAAGCCCCCCAAACCTCCACACTGCAATATCCCATTGTAAATACTGTAGTTAATGCACCTATGAAGGAATTTCCTCTCCACCACATCCCTACATTCCCTGGCCTATCATCAGAAGATCTAGACGCATTTTTGTTTGAATTCGATGTGTTGTGCAGGGGGTACAACTATACCACCGACCCCCAAAAGCTGAAACTATTTCCCTCTACGTTAAAAGGGGCTGCTTATGATGGTTTATGGGGTTAGGTGGAGGTGTTATAAATGACTAGGATCAAATGAAAGGTGTTTTCCTGAAGAAATATTAGGATTATTGTAGGTCTAGAGAGTTAAAAGATGAAATATTTCAGATGGTAGCTAGACCTAATGAGACATTAGAATAATATGTTGAACGTTTTTACTATAATCTTCAAAGATCTCCTAATATGTCATTACCCTTTCCTGACAATGTATTGAAAACAGCATTAATTAAAGGAGTGAAGGAACACTGGATTGAAACACTAAATATTATGGGAAAAGGAGACATCTATCAAGAAGATTTTGCTAACATCATTGATTTATGTATCAGGAGCTCACGAGGTAGCATAAGGCTAAAACCAGCGAAACATGATAGGCTCACAAGGGACAACAAGATCTTTGGAGAAGGAGTAACTCGTGCAGAAATTAGAAATTTATTGGAGAATTTCAAAACTGATATATTGGGGACTCTAAAAATGCAGCTCGATATTATGCAAGTGAAATAAAAACAAGTAGAAGGAGAGACAAATCTGGCAATATTTTGTCCCAGATGCAGAAAGAAACACAACCACAAAGAGTGCCCAATAGACGCAGTTCAAGTCTGCACTATCTGTACAAAAGACCACTCTACGGAGAACTACCCCTCACTTCCTAGTTTGAAATCAGTGTACAAAGAAGTGGAAGAAGAACCAGAATCAGTGTACCTACTTAATCAACATCATCAATGACAACTGCGACAATCAGGTATGTTCACTGATCCATCTTCTTCCTTCTAGCCTCCACAATATCATGCTCAACAATATAATACAATGTGGAAAAATCAACCTCCCTTCTCAAACTAGTCACAACAACCATTTCCTTCATCATCACCATGGCCGAACCAAGCAAGCCAATCTAATTGGCCAAATTTTCCCTACACTCCACGATACTGGCAAAATAATGCATATCCAACACAATGGTCCCCTCCCACTTCACAGAGTCAAGCCTGGCAGACAAACTGGAAAAGACTGATGAATAAGCCAGCAGGAACCATTCCACTCCCTCAAGCTACACTTCCAGCACTACAACAAAATCCCGAGCCCAACTTAAGACTGCAACTCCCAACCTAACCCAACCCGAACCCAAATAACAGACCAGTTCAATCTGTTCAAATAATTGAAACACTAGAACTAGAAACCGATATAAGGGAGTGCAACGACCTTAAATTAAGGTCTAGGTGCATTATAGAAATCGAGGGAGATAAAAATGTTCAAGTTGAAAATTAGTTACCTGTAGAACAACCATTACAAGAAGAATATGTGGTTAGACAACAGACTCATGACCAAGCAACCACATCTTCTCCCCCATTCTCAAAACGATTAATGATACCACGCCATATAGAACATCATGACTTTGATATTCTGGGAGAACTAAAAAATTAACCCGCTCCTCCAAGCTATCCAAGATATCCCAATATATGCAAATACCATTAAAGAGCTATGTATAAAAAAACAAAGGAGGAGAATAACAAATAATCCTACAGTCCAAGTATTTGGCACCCTATCTTATCTGTTATCAGGAAGAGAAGCACCTGCCAAATATGAAGACCCAGGAAATCCACTAGTGACAATGAAAATCAATGGACAAACCCTTTCAAATGCCTTAGTTGATTTAGGGTCTACAATTAATATTTTAACAACCACCACTTGTCAAAAACTAGGCATTACATCAGTAGAACCAACCTCCACCTTAATAGAATTGGCTAACCGATCAGTAGTTAGGCCAACAGGTACACTACATGATGTCATGGTATTCGTTGATTCCTGGGAATATCCTGATGACCTTCTGATATTAAACCCCAAAAGTGACTTGCTGGACACTCGTTAATTTTAGGCAGGCCTTGGCTTACGACTGTGGATGTTTACATTGCCTACCGACAAGGTAAGATGACCATAACTAGAGGGAGTAATATCAAGAATCTTTCCCTATACCCTCTAGCCCATCCAAGTGTAACAATACTAAAAACTAATAAATATCCTGTATCATGCCTCATAGAAAACATTAGATCCCCATTAGCCGTAGAAGATGCCCTCAATTTTAAAGATCAAACAGAGGATGATGTTATTAACAACTTCATTGACCAAGCTAAATCCAGATACCGAGTACAATGTCACATGATAGAGGAAGCATTTGACAATAAACTAGAAGAAGATCCTCTCAAAGACAGTCATGATCAAACAATACCCACTACCTCTATTTCAAATAGCAAAACTATAGAGATTGAGCCAGGAAAAACCTTGAACATCAATAATAACCTGACTCCTGAACAAGAAGAAAAGTTGGTCCAACTACTGAGAAAGTACAAGGAAGCTTTTGCATGGGATTATCCGGACATGAAGGGAATCGATCCCCAGCTATGTACATGCCACATTTATACAGAAAAGGATGTGAGACCCATGCGCCAACCCCAACGGAGACTTAACCCTCACCTGAAAGATATTGTGAAAGCTAAATTACAAAAACTTTTGGATATAAACTTTATTTATCTGATCTTCGATAGCACGTGGGTCTCTTCGCTAGTAGTGGTACCAAAGAAGAATGGAAAGTGGAGGATTTGTGTAGATTATAGAGAATTAAACAAAGCAACCCAAAAATACCACTTTCCCCTTCCATTGATTGATTAGGTATTGGATACATTAGCAAGAAAGAAATTATTTTCTTTCTCGAATGGCTTCAATAGATACAATTAGATTTAGGCTGCCCCTCAAGACCAGAATAAAACTACTTTTACCTGTCCTTGGGGAACATTTGCCTGCAAAGTCATACCCTTTGGCCTATGCAATTACCCTGCAACATTTCAAAGGGCCATCCTCGGCATCTTTTCAGATTTAATAAATGAAAGGCTTGAAGTATACATGGATGATTTCACACCATATGGAGATGATTTTGAGCCAACACTGGACACATTAGAAAAGGTGCTGCAAAGATGTATCGCCACCAGGCTCTGCTTGAGCCATGAAAAGTGCTATATGATGATGACTAAAGGACTTATCCTAGGTAATTATATCTCAGCGGTTGGAATATAGGTAGACTCGGCCAAAATTCAAATAATTTTGCTAATACCTACTCCTACCACATAGACAGAGGTATGCAATTTTCTTGGATTTTCTGGTTATTATAGGAGATTTATAGAACATTTTTCTCAAATAGCTACACCTCTATACGCACTAACAGAGAATGTTGATTTTTTTTGGACAGATAAATGTGACCATTCTTTTGAGGATCTGAAAAATATTGTGTCAATAGCTCCACTGCTTAGAGGCCCAAATTAGGACCTGCCATTTCGAATTTCATCAGATGCTTCGGACACGGCTATTGGAGTAGTCCTTGGGAAGGAAGAAGACAAAAAACCATATGCAATCTATTATATTAGCAACAATCTGTTCCCTGCTAAGCTAAATTACAATGTTACTGAAAAAGAGTTTTTAGCTGTAACATATGTTGTAAATAAATTTAGTCACTATATCACTGGATATCCTCTTGTTTTATATAGAGATCACTCTGCCATAAAATATTTAGCAAATAAACCTATTACCAATGGTATAGTAACAATATGGTTGATTTTATTGCAAGAATTTGACATCACAATAAAAGATCAACCTGGGAAAGAGAATCATGTAGCTGATTTTCTCTCACGAATGTAGAAGCCAGTAGATGCAGCAGCAGTCAAAGATCAATTTCCAAATGAACACTTATTAGTTGTTACTGTCAAGACACCCTGGTATGATGATGTTGCAAATTATTTAGCAGTAGGAAAATTACCAAAGCATTTGACCCCCAATGAATGAAAACAGATTGTGCAACATAGTACCCGATTTTCATGGATTGGGGGCTACCTATTTCATATAGGGGAAAATATGCACATTAGAAGATACATCCATGAAGACGAAATATTTGACATTCTAAAAGCCTGTCATGATAGACCGTGTGGCGGACATTTCCCAGATCGAATAACTGGTCACAAAGTTCTACAAACAGGGTATTACTAGCCCACAATCTTTAAATACATGAAGAAATTTGTTCAAGCCTGTGATAATTGCCAAAGAGTAGGATACCCTGGATAGTATGACGAAATGCCTTTAAACCCATAGCTAGTGTTAGTGTAAGTCTTTGCAGCCTTCCTCCAGTGATCAAACATGCTCTTACAAGTGATTTTAAGGTGTCAAAATCAAATTTTGTCATTTCAGTGAGTCTTCAAGCAAAATTTGGTCACTAGTCATTGGTCTAGGGTTTGCTTTCACTCCTTTCAAAGTTGCCCAAATGTAAGTCTATGTCACTACTCAGCTGAGTCTATCATCATTCAGAGGGTTTTCATCATCATGTCAAGTTCCATTGGGTCATTTTATAGTTTGTTCATGCCTCAGTTGTGCCAAGGCAAGGTTCATTTCCCTCTCCTAGGGTTTTGAAGGCAATTTCTCTTGAACGGTCAAATCATTAGAAAAACTTTTATCCTAATGTTCATACACTTTCCCCTATCATTAATGTACCTTATTAAACACTTCCCATCACAGAGATCCCCCAAATTCCTCATTTTTGCACAAAACCTAGTTTCTTGCCACAACTTGGCAATTTTCTAGGCTAGGCCCGTGTTTTGCCCTTTTGGACCTCTTCCCCTCACTTGATATTTGAGATTCCACTTTCCCCTACTTCCTAACATCCCTCCCTACTTCAAAAAATTTCCCCAAGAATTTATAAGCCCCTTATCCCCTTCATTTCGCTTCATTTCGACAAAATCCCTTGTTTCACACATCGGGATACGTTTCACTCAAAAGATGTTCCAGAGCAATCAAAGATGAATTTTGAAAAAATAAGAGACTTTTTTGTCTAGAATTGGTGAAGGAAGAAAAACCTCCTTCACTTTTTACACAGGTGTCATGGTTTTATAGCAATGTCAAAAATACAATCGCCTCGGGAGAATTGATGCACCTCTGAAGTGACCTTGGGAAAATCAAGTTTTCTCTTAGCTTGGTTCGCAAAATAACTTTCTTGATGAGTAAATACCTAGAAAAAAATATATTTCCAATGAACTATCATGAGCTCAATTTGGAGTTGAGGAAGGCATTCAAAAGTTGATTTCAACAGTACTCTGCCTTGAGCAGCCTCATTTGGCACATTTTGACCATTCTTGGGAGATTTTATTTTTGACAAGGAAAATGAACCTAAAATTGAAAAATTCTGGTTGGGTTGGAAAATAGACTCAAATACCTTTTCAACGCACTATCCTGCACCCGATTTCGACACCGGGAAGGCCTCCAAACGCCTCCTGCAAAATGCACTATGTAGCGTGCTACGCATTGGGAGCGCGCTATGCATTGGGCTTCATCGGCCTGTGTAAAATTACATGTGCGCTACACATTGGGAGCGCGCTACACATTGGGAGCGCGCTAAGCATTGGGAGCGCACTATGCATATAGCCCCAAGGCTGGAAAACAACAGTTCATCACCCAAATTCTCATCAAACCACTTCATTTGTCTGTAATTAAGTTATTTATGCCTGCTTAGTGATTCGTGGATTTGTTATGGTGTTTCGAATGTGAAGAAAACAAGTGTTTGATATGGTGAACATCAAACCCTACCTTATACCAAATCTGCTCCTAGGGTTATGCATAAAGTTTTAAGATTGTTTTGGTGCTAAATTCTTGCCATTTGTCAACCTTTTCTTTGTATTCCATCACTGTTGTCGCTACCATGTGATCATATCGTTGTCCCTTTCCCATATTCATTATTCTCATATCCCTTTATGCTTTTGGTTCCCATGTGAAATCCAAAACCCTATTACATACTACTACATTCCTCCATTGATAAAAGCCTAATCTCCATAACATTCAAAGGCTATTTCTTTGTCCTTGATTCCACTTGACTCACTGATATGTTGCCAATTCATTTCACTCCTGTCCTTCAAAACTACTCCACATCACCATATCCCATTCCTATCTCACTTATAGGTGTTCTCAATCCCTCATTCCCCTTTGGCACGCATTTGGCGATTGGAGAGAAAGACACCAAGGTCTCATTTCTCATTTTCAACAAGCTGAACATACACTTCGCAACACCATGACTGACAACAACACATCATACAACCAAGACAGAGATTGCACCACTGAACTGCATACACCAGGAGGACACTGAAGTGCCATGAAACCCCTGATCCACTCCAGATTTTGGCCAAGGCTTCGTTCGTTGGGCATGATACATAATGGAGGATCTTCATTCCAAATTTGAGCAATTTCGGAGAAATTTTTGTCATTTTGAAAAATTTTGGCTTAAAAATAGGTTTTTCAGCTCAACGCGTAGCGCGTCGACGCGCTCACTTATGATTGGGACACTTTCTGAAGGAAAACTTTATATTTTTGGGTTTTTCATGGTATGTTATGCATGCTCAAGTATTGCCGAAGCATTTCATCAAGTGCTAGATGATCAAAAGGCCCTAAAACACCATGAAAACCACATTTCTACCACCTTTTGCACCAGCAGGAAGTACTTCTGGGTGAATGACATTTTGAAGGGGAAAATGAGCTCCAAATTGGGAAATTCCACTTGGGCTAGGTAGCAGACATCCATGGATTTTCAACCAGCTATTGTGAGCTTGATTTTGATGTCAGGAAGTGCCCCAACAGTAGGCTGAAAGGCGCGCGACGCATAGAGCTCAGGCGCGCGGCGCATAGAGATTTTTGGTCAAATTTTCACCTTCCAGCTCAGAATTTCGGCTAGTTATGACCAATTTCACCTCTTGATGTGATTTATGACCTACATTGATGTAATTTGATGTACATGATGTAACTTTGGCACTTATTTACCTATTCTAGATGATTCATTAAAAAATAGTAAAAATTTAATGAATGGATCAGTTTCCCTTCTTTTAGAGGCAAGTTGTTTTGGATGCGTAGATTTTAGTTCCATGATTAGAATTAGTTCAAATTGCTCCTGGAAGGAGGAGCTCGACCCCTAGAGGCATGGGAAGGGGTTAGGATGGTCTATAAGATGTATTTTCTCAGTCATTTTTAGAGGTTGGACTTTTGGGAAAAGCTTAAACTCTATTGTACATTGTATCTCTGCAATTTTGGCAAAGGAAAGACCAGGGTTTTGCAGCACTGTTTGGGATTAATGTGGATTTATGTTTTGATGGTGTGCCTCTCTAAGTAATTGTAAGTTTATCGAGTGTTTTGTGTATCATCTTCATGCTTCTTCTTCTGAATTTAAAACAAATGAGTGATTAAGGTGGAATTCATAGCTGTTATGCTCTGCCTTTGAATTTGTTTAAATTTCCATGCTTTCTTCAGTTTAAGGAGAATCCTTGAGACTTCCTTGCTCTCCTTAGCTCCTCACCTGTCTGATCTACCCACCTCACTTTCTTTAAAGCATCAAAACTATTACCTTCCTTGCCCCAATCAGATCTCTGCAGAAACTATGCCTCATCCCCGAGCCCAAATTGCCTTTCCCATTGTTTTCAACAAAACCCTAAAAACCCAAATGAAATCAAACCCCTACACTTAATACCTAGCCTAAGATTAGTTGCAAATTTAGTCATCTCAAGCCTCATTGATTACCTTTTCCGAGATAGACCCGGAGAGAGCCCTTTCCTGTCCTCGTAGGGATAGCTATGAGGCTGAGCGTGGTTTGATGTAGCCTTGAGTTTTACCTTATTTCAGCCTAAGGTAGATTTGAGTGCTAACATAGTGGCGACCATACTTGGGATGTCCTCCCTGGTAATGGATAAAAATTTCAGATCTGATCGTCGATGGTGAACAACGATCAGACATCGCAAGGCTGAAATCCTTCACTTGTGACTTCATTCACTGAAAAATCCAGAAATCAATGCTTCATGGTGACCTCACCGCCGATGGACCGGATTGCAAGAAGATACACTCCCATGAGCCGAGATCATATCCCAGGTTTTCCAAATAAGATGCCCAAGGTGGATTGGCTTCAAAATTTTCCTATGTTCAGAAATGAGGAAGGTAACGACGTTGCTCTTCATCTGGTGAAATTTCACATTCATGTGCATAAATTTAAGATCAATTTTCCTGAAGACTGTTTGATGAAAATGTTTATGGCTACTCTCGAATATGAAGCCCGATATTGATATGAAAGTTTGCCATCTGCTTCCATTTATTGTTTAAGGGATTTTCATACCATGTTCTTTGAAAAGTATAAAGAATCATATCCATCCTTGATTTTAGTTCAGAACTATTGTAGCCATGTACATAATTTCATTGAAGATCTAGAGAATTTTTATGGTGATAATGATTTCATGGACGGAGAAATCATGGAAGCTCTATACGAGAAACCATTTCAGCAACATGAAGAGAACCTAGAGGATACCCATCAAGATGCTCAGGAGACTTTGCAGCAGGTTGAAGATAATATGACTGAAAATGATGAAAGAGAAAGTGTCGTTTCAAATCTGCCCACAGAAGAAAACAACATGCAGATTCCAGACTGCGATAATGTCCAGTCAGCTACTTCAGATTCAGATTCACATTGTGATGACCAAACATATATGGTGTTGAAGCCCATCAAAGAGAACTCTGTTGTTGAAATCATCTGGAATGCAGAAGACACAGTAATGGATCCAAATGTTCTCAGTCATACTATCAGTCCATCATTAGAACACAGCCTTCATGAAGAAGCAATCCAGTCAGTTCATGAAAAACAGAATGAGATCTTTGTGCAAGTAAGTGATGAATCTCCTTTCAATAACTCAGTAATAAATGATAGTTTGAATGCCTTGTCATATGAAGATAATTACTGTTTAAGCAGAAGAAAACAAAAGGCATTGTCTCCTTTGTCTGAAGATGAGATAGATCTACTTTTGAGAGGTCTTGTTACAGCCCAAGCTACAAGAGATTTTCAGTGCACGCATAGTCAGGAAATTTTGGGTGAAACTTCTTCTTCTTTTGAAAAAGATGACTGTCTTGTTATCAATTTTGTAGATCAACAAACAGATAATTTTTCTTTCACAGAGATGATAAGGCTATCATGTTTGATAATCTTGAAGATTGTTTTTTGTTTAAGAATGACCTAGATCATGAAGTTGAGGAATATATGCCAGAATTTCTCATGGTCAAGGAAGCTACAACTAACACTCAGATGACAAATACCTCTCTGTGCATTTCTATCCCTCAGAGATTAGTTGTCCTTTCAGACCAGAATGGAGTGAATACTTGTATTGTTGCAGTTGGATCTCCAGATAAGCCAGTGCTTCAAGATTTTCAAGACCCCTTGAGCATTCTCCTGCAAGCATTAGAAACGATAAATATTTCTTGGTTTATTATCATAAGATTTGGTTTCAGTGGTTATTTTGAGTTGCCTATAGGTTCATTGTTCTGCTTGCTCGAGATAAGTGAGAGCAGAAATTTGGTATGTAGCCATCTCCTGGATTGGTTACATTGGAAATCTCACTACACATGATTGTACATATCACATCAGTATGCAGGTGGTTGCCATCATGATTTTAAAGCTTGATGGACTGCTGCCCTTTTCAAAAAGCTTTTGTTTTAATTCAGTCATTTCAGTTTACATCGAGTCAATTTGAGTCGATTTTCCAGTTAATAAGTTGAGTCATTATTCTTTTGTCATTTATTTGCAATAATGATTCCATCACCCAATGGATGGAGGCACTGTCTGCTCTCCCAAATATCTGCTATTCTTGGCACCTCCGAGGAGCTACCATCCCCATTGGATCCAATTTTAGAGTCGGTCTGGTTATCCCTCCGTCAGAGATCAAAACTCTTTTTTGCACTTCATGTTTAGGTGTCCCATCAGTTTCGATCATTTTCACTCATTAGGAGCATGCCATAAATCTGACGGAAATGTTTTTGTTACTCATTCCCATCATGCTTGGCACTGCTGGCTCAGGTCCATTTATAAAAAATCAAAGTCTTGAAACAGTCATTTGCAGCCCTGTTTCAATTTCTAGGTCATGACAAGTGTTCTCGGTCATTAGGTCTAGGGTTAAGTCAATTTGGTTTTTGTAAAGTCTAATAAAGCCAGCAGGCTAGAGGGAGGTCCTCGATAGGTTGTTATCTCAAAGATTTTTATCGTTATATGGATAGATTATGACTTCTCTTCAAAACTTTGTTTTGAAGATAAGTCGACATTTCATTTCTGTAATAAATTTTCAAAAATTTCAGTTCTTGAATTGTCCAGGCGCAACCTTGGTCTCCTTTGCCAAATCATATCACGTTTATCCTTGCAAAAAGTATCAAATAAAATCATTAGTTAATCCAAATTTAAGAAGGAAACCAAAAAGCAGAATTCTATTAATCCTGAAAGAATGTCAAAATGCCAAACATTATGAAAGTGGGTTATTAAAATCAAATCTGATTTGGTGAGATATTTTCTTCATATATAAATCATGGAAGATCATTCATTTCCACCATTTCTCAAGGCAAAAGTTGAATTTGTGAAGTGGAGGGTAGAAGACGCGTTTGAAGGGTTGATTGACAGGCTTGAGGGTGCATGTGACCCATACAGAAGGCGTGTGATGCATTGGGTGCACGCGGCGCACTGGGCTCCATTGGCTAGTGTAAATTTGCTTGCGCGCGGCGCATAGGGAGCGTGCTACGCACTGGGTGATGAGCGCGGCGCATACAGTTGGGAGCCCGAAAATGGTTTGAAAACTCATCAAATCACCCAATCTTCACATCAATTTGCCAGCATTGTTAGAGCAAAAAGCAGTTCACATTCAATTGCAGACATAGTTTCATTCAGAGCAATTTATATATCAGCATACATATTCCAGACATCTTGTTTTCAAAGTCATGTTAGAGACGGATTCAGTTTATGAGTAGGAGTATGACAGTGATTCTACAACTGAGGGTAATGTGCCATGAAGGTCTCACAAAAGTGGCAAAAGTGGTCAGCATGTTAGGGAGGAGCCTACTTCTTTGGCTCAATTGCAGGCTTGCCCGCTTGCAATGGATTGTTTTCAACGTCAGTCATGTTTCCAATACTGTGAGATGATCTCACAAACCCAACATCATCGTGAACTAGTTCGTTTATTTGTTCTACATTTACATGCTGGCTGTGTAAACCTTGCTGGAGTAAATTTCACTTTGTCACCAGAGACTATTGCTCAGGCCACCAGGATACCAAATATAGGAGAGGAATGGAACAAACGCCAGCAGTTAGACAAATTCTACTATGAGACATACATCAAACCTGGGCATATGAGACACCTGAGCACGGTTTTTCCTTTCAGATTCCTGAGGGATGAGTTTGCACCATTGATGAAACTCATCATTCGGTATTTCAGTTGCGAGGGCAGATTCTCGCGTCTCTATGTGTACCATGTCCGTTTGTTGATGAATTTCATGAGGATACGTATGATGAACATTCCGTATTTCATGTGTCGCAACATAGAGAGGATGGTGGTTTTAATACGAAGGAATACCCCAGCATAGAAACATAGAAGCATATATCATTACGCGCTGATCAAAATCATAGTGGTACATCAGTTGACACAACAGTGCATTACTTGGGAAGATTTCATTTTCCGTTACTTATTCATAGTGCCACAGCCGCTTCCCGAGATAGTTCATGATGAGGGAGAGCCTTCACACCAGCCAGACATTCTTGAGACCGAGCATATAAGTGCTCCATTGTATGTGACATACCAGCGAGGCCATAGGGCCTTATTTGCGTCTACACGACGAGTACTATCTCCACCCGGGGTGGAAGGGGTCTCGTTGACTCCATCAGCAGAGAGAGTATTATCTCCACATGATGTGGAAGGGGTCTCGCCTTCTTCTTCAGCACAATTACAGATCCAGGACAGGGGCAAGAGGCCTATGCATGATGAGGGTCCTTCAGGAGGCCGGGACACAGATTTCACGATCATTGACGACGCGAGCTCTCTTAACTTGGAGCTAAAGGAGATCATCCGGGAGAAAAAAGCTGAGAAAGAAATTGCAGATGGCTCAATGGGTGATAAACTACCTGGAGCACCGTAACAAATAGCTAGAGGATGAACAGACACTTTATGAGTTGCAGCAAATCTGTGAGGATCGAGAATTGGCCCGAAAGAGACCTGGTGATATGACACTGGTTGATCAAGAGTCTATGCTCATCCATGTTAACATTCATCTGGAGAAATTGTTGGCAAAGGCCAATAGAGACAAAGACATGCTTCGTCATATGAAAACTCATTATTGGGCTCGTATGCATGTTTGCAAAGCAAAAATGAAGATTCTAAAGAGGAGGTTGAGCAGAGCACTGAAACGGCGGAAAATGCCTGATCCACTCCAAATTTTGGCCGAGGCTTCATTGGCTCGACATAATACATGATGGAGGGTCTTCGCTCTGAATTTGAGCAAATTTGGAGAAATTTTTGTCATTTTGAAAATTTTTGGCCTAAAAACAGGTTTTTCAGCCCAACGCGTAGCGCGTCGACGCGCGCGCTTATGATTGGGACACTTGCTGGAGGAAAACTTTATAGTTTTGGATTTTTCATGGTAATTTATGCATGATCTAGTACGGCCAAGGAATTCCATCAAGTTCTGGATGATCAAAAGGGCCAAAAACACCATGAAAATCACCTTTCTGCCACCTTTTGCACCAGCAGGAAGCACTTGTGGGAGAATGAAGTTTTGGAGGGGTAAATGAGCTCCAAATTGGGAAATTCCACTTGGGATGGATATCAAACATCTAGGGCTTTCCAACCAGCTATTTTTAGCTTGATTTTGATGTCGGGAAGTTCCCTAAAAGTAGGTTGAAAGGTGTGCGGTGCATAGAGCTCAGATGCGCGACGCATAGAGATTTTTGGTCAAATTTTCTCCTTCCAGCTCAGAATTTCGGCCAGTTTTGACCAGTTTCACCTCTTGATGTGATTTTGACCCAGATTGATGCATTCTCTAGTATGGCCAAGGAATTCTATCAAGTTCTGGATGATCAAAAGGGCCAAAAACACCATGAAAATCACCTTTCTGCCACCTTTTGCACTAGCAGGAAGCAATTGTGGGAGAATGAAGTTTTGGAGGGGAAAATGAGCTCCAAATTGGGAAATTACACTTGGGCTGGATATCAGACATCTAGTGCTTTCCAACTAGCTATTTTGAGCTTGATTTTGATGTCGGGAAGTGCCCCAAAAGAAGGCTGAAAGGTGTGTGGCGCATAGAGCTTAGACACGCGACGCATAGAGATTTTTGGTCAAATTTTCTCCTTCCAGCTCAGAATTTTGGCCAGTTATGACCAGTTTCACCTCTTGATGTGATTTTTGACCCAGATTGATGTAATTTGATGTACATGATATAATTTTGGCACTTAGTTACTTGTTCTAGAAGATTCATTCACCAAAAAGTGAAAATTAAATGAATGAATCAGTTTCCTAACTTATAGAAGCAAGTTGTTTTGACTGCCTAGATTGTAGTGCTTTGTTTAGAATTGGTTGAAACAACTCCTAGGATGATGATCTCGACCCCTAGAGGCAAGGGAATGGGTTGAATTTCCTATATTGTGTATTTTCTAAGTCATTTTCAGGGTTAGACTTTTGGGAAAAGCCTAGACTCTATTGTACATTGTATCTCTGCAATTTTGGCAAAGGAAAGACCAGGGTTTTGCAGCACTATTTGGGATTGATGTGGCTTTATGTGTTGATGGTGTGCTTATTTTAGTATCTATAAGTTGTTATGTGTATCATTTTCCTTCTCTCATCTTCTGCAATTGAACAAATGAATTGTTAAGGTAGAATCCATAATTTGTTATGCTCCGCCTTTAAGTTTGTTTGATTTTCCATGTTTCATCTGTTTAAGGAGAATCCTTGAAAGCTTCTTGCTCTCCTTAGCTCCTCGTCAGTCTGATCTATCCATATCTTTCACTTTTAAAGCATCAAGACAATCTCCTTCCTTGCCCCAATCAGACCTCTGCAAAAACTGTGTCTCATCCCCGTACCCAAAATTGCCTTTCCCTTAGATTCAACAAAAACCCCAAAAAATCAACTTCAAACTCATTGTACTTAATACCTAGCCTAAAATTAATTACCAATTTAGTCATCTCGAGCCTCATCGATTACCTTTTGCTGAGATTGACCCGAAGAGAGCCCTCTCCTGTCCTCGTAGGGCTAGCTACGAGGCTGAGCATGGTTTGATGTAGCCTTGAGTTTTACCTTATTTCAGCCTAAGGTAGATTTGAGTGCTAACATAGTGGCGACCATACTGGGGAAGAAATGGTTTTCTTGTTAGTGTTATTTGATTTATAGCTACAGACGAAGTCTGAAGTCATGCTAGGTAGCCTTCGAACTGCACCTTGCTCTGCGAGTGCATAGTAGATAAACGTTGCTTCAATCGATCTCCGGTCTAGCTTGTAATCGTAACCCTTAACTTATAAATCGCCCCAGTACATGTATCGAGTTCAGATCTGATTGTTGATGGTGGACAACGATCAGACATTGGCAAGGCTGAAATCATTCACCTGGCAACTCTAAATCATTTTCGAGATCAGATCCAGAGACTCCACTGGAGGATGATCCTGACCAACAAAAACATGAAAGGACAACATGGACAGATCAGGTATTCAAGTTGGAATTTCATCCAAGACATTTTGTTCTTTGTCATAAATAATTTCTTCTCTTTCCAAGAATGTCAAGAAGGCTTTGCAAAGTATATTGTATTAGGAAGAGATCCCTCAGATTGCAGTTGATTCTTCCCTTTGAAGATTGTGAATACAAAGATTTGCATACTTGAGCATGAATCAAGACCTTTCTTCTAATTTTGTGATGACCATCTTCAAATTGATGAACCTCAAAAGACCAAGACTGATTCTATACCTGCTGTACATACCCCTACACCTTGTAAAATTCCAGATTGGTATAAACCTCTTCTTGTTTTACCTTCTGTTCTCCATGCTTTCCCCAAAAACTATGATCTATACTTGCCGAGGTTCGATGGTGAAAGTAAGAATGTCAACACTGAGCAACATGTGCAGAATTTTGAGTCTTTTGTAGATCTTTTTGAAGTTGATGCAGAAGATGTCAGTATAAGGCTTTTTGCTCTTTCTTTGCAAGGCAAAGTGAAGAGTTGGTTCAGAATCCTCCCTGATGCGAGCATCTCATATTTCTGGCAGTTCGTCAAAGTTTTTCTCGACAGGTGGATGATCGGGCAGAACCTTTTCCTTATTATAGAAGAGTATAACTAACTGAAAAGACTACCAGGGGAGATAGTACAACAGTTTTCGGCCAGATTTAACCAAGTTTATTATTCGATCCCGATTGATATAAGGAATCCTCCTAGATCTTCTCTCTTGCACTATCCGGGTGCCTTTGATCCGGAAATGGAGTTTCACCTGAGAGAAAGGAATATTGCAACACTTCACGAGATGCAGAAAAGTGTAGTAAATGTAGAGGCTCACTTGTTGATCCGAAGGGCAAGGTTGAAGGAAGAAGAGATGAAAAACATAGATCCGTAGGAATCAACATCTCTAGAGGTGAATCTTGACGTTTTGGTAAGTGTAGTAGAAGAGATGATGCAAAGTATCACCCCAAGGAACGATTATGATGTTCAAGCCCATGGCTCGCTGATTGAAGAAGAACAAGTTGCTGCTCCAAAACATTTTCTTTCTGATGCCAATTGTTATAGATCTGATGATGATTGTCTTATTAATCATCTTGGAGAAGAGAGATCTGTTGATATGACATGTATGCTTGATGATGTCTTTTATACCGATGATTTGCCTCAGTTTGATCAGCATGATGATGATTATGTTCTCCAAACAGAAGCTAATCTTACAGACAAATCAGCAGCTAGTTTGTGGGAGGAGGAAGTTCACTTTCAGCAGCTCAAATACAGTGATCAATCGATGCATATCAGCTATGACAATGATGAGGAAAGTGCATCAAAATGTGAAGTAAGTGAAGGATCTTTGCCTTTTTGTTTTGATTCGTTTCAGTTCATCATAGATAACTACCATGCAATCAGAAATCAAATGTCAACAAATCTTGATTTGAATCATCTTGAGAGCAATGAAAATTTTGTTCAAGACTTCTCATATTCAGATTTGCAACCCCTGAAAGCCATTGATTGTCAAGTTGCAGCTGAAGACTTGGAAGTGGACACACATGATTTAATGATTCAAGGTGACTTTGTACCATTCTGTTTTGAATCATTTCAGTTTTTGAAGGGTAGATTGCATAGTAAATCTTCAAATGAACAACCTATAACAAATCAGCAATCTTTCAGTGTTAATGTTGAGGATGAGACATATAACAAAATTTTTGAGTAGCCTGTAGCATCAGATTTGCAGCCACCAAATGAAATTGAAGGGAAGATTACAGATGAAGGTGTGGATGATGAAATACATGATTTGATGATGCAGGAAGATTCTATACCCTTTTGTTTCAAAGCATTTCAGTTTATAAGGCATAATCTTCGTAAAATATCTCAAGAAAAAGATGAATAGCTAGAAGGATGTCATACATTTTCAATGGATACATTACAACAGTCTTCTCAAGTTTTTGATGATCCTATTGCATGTGTGTTGGATGATGTTTGCTGTAAAAGTTTTCCTTCATTAGCTAACCATGTGCCGGAAAATAATATTGATGATAATCTTCTTCAAAGGTCACCTTCATTCTCTTGTTTAACAAATTTTTCATTACAAAGCCCTCATCAAGGTTTGCAGTCATATGAGGAGATTGATGAAGGAGATTTTTGTTCTGTTTGTAATCAGCAATGGAGGTTGGTTTTTCATGAATTTTAGGATCCACTTGATAGCTTGCTGCAATCACGAAAGAAACACTGCACAGATGTGAGGGAAGTCTTCATATCCAGCTATGAAGATTACTTGGACCAGAGCTATGTTTATGAAGATCCTTTCGCAGTATTCTTGCAGTGATCCAGTCAATTTGTGCTTTGCAAGTTTATCAGCAGTCAGCTTGAGTTCAAATTTCCATGGGAGTTTCCTTTCAATTCTTTCCTTTTCCTGCACATCAGAAAGCATGTGGGAAGAAATCAAACAACAGCTAGGATGCTTACATGGTTACATTGGTTGTTCCATTTCACTTGATCAGGTGATGAATGGAAAAGTTAGAGTAGGTTGTATTGAATAAGTTTCATATTGAGCATATTTCCAGTTTGTCGGTTGTGTTTAAGTATTGAGTCAGTTCTTAGTTGAGTGAGAGTCAATTTGTGTCATCAAGTCATCAGTTTTCAGTCATGCATTTCAGTTTCAGTTTTTGACTCCATTGCCCAATGGATAAGGCACTGGTCTGCTCTCCCAAAGATCTGTTGTTCTTGGCACCTCCAAGGAGATACCATCCCCATTGGAGCCAATGTTAGTGTCAGCCTTTGCAGCCTTCCTCCAGTGATCAAACATGCTCTTACAAGTGATTTTAAGGTGTCAAAATCAAATTTTGTCATTTCAGTGAGTCTTCAAGAAAAATTTGGTCACTAGGCATTAGGTCTAGGGTTTGCTTTCACTCCTTTCAAAGTTGCCCAAATGTTAGTCTATGTCACTATTGAGCTGAGTCTATCATCATTCAAAGGGTTTTCATCATCATTTCAAGTTCCATTGGGTCATTTTACAGTTTGTTCATGCCTCAGTTGCGCCTAGGCAAGGTTCATTTCCCTCTCCTAGGGTTTTGAAGGCAATTTCTCTTGAATGGTCAAATCATTAGAAAAACTTGTATCATGATGTTTATTCACTTTCTCCTATCATTAATGTACCTTATTAAACACTTCCCATCACTGAGATCCCCCAAATTCCTCATTTTTGCACAAACCCTAGTTTCTTGCCACAACTTGGCAATTTTCTAGGCTAGGCCTGTGTTTTTCCCTTTTGGACCCCTTCCCCTCACTCAATCTTTGAGATTCCACTTTCCCCTACTTCCTAACATCCCTTACTACTTCCCAAAATTTCCCCAAAAATTTAGAAGCCCCTTATCCCCTTCATTTCGCTTCATTGCGACAAAATCCCTTGTTTCACACATCAGGATACGTTTCACTCAAAAGATGTTCCAGAGAAATCAAAGATGAATTTTGAAAAAATGAGAGAGGTTTATGTCCAAAACAGGCCAAGGAAGAACAACCTCCTTCACTTTTTACACATGTGTCATGGTTTTAGAGAAATGTCAAAAATACAATCGCCTCGGGAGAATTGATGCACCTCTGAAGTGACCTTGGGAAAATCAATTTTTCTCCTAGCTTGGTTCACCAAATAACTTTGGTGATGAGTCAAACAATACCTAGAAAAAAAGATATCTCCAATGAACTATCATGAGCTCAATTTGGAGGTGAGGAAGGCATTCAAAAGTTGACTGCAACAGCACTCTGCCTTGAGGCAACCTCATTTGGCACATTTTGACCAGTCTTGGGAGATTTGATTTTTGACAAGTCAGATGAACTCCAAATTGAAAACTTCTGGTTGGCTTGGAAAGTATACTCAAAGACCTTTCCCACGAGCTATCCTAAACCCAATTTTGACACTGGTAAGGCCTCCAAAATCCTCCTGCAATATTCATTATGTAGCAGCGCTACGCATTGGGAGCGCGCTACGCATTGGGCTTCATCGGCCTGTGTAAAATTACATGTGCGCTACGCATTGGGAGTGTGCTACGCATATAGCCCCAAGGCTGGAAAAAAATAGTTCATCACCCAAATTCTCATAAAACCACTTCATTTGTCTGCAATTAAGTTATTTATGCCTGCTCAGTGATTCGTGGATTTGTTATGGTGTTTCGAATGTGAAGAAAACAAGTGTTTGATATGGTGAACATCAAACCCTACCTTATACCAAATCTGCTCCTAGGGTTATGCATAAAGTTTGAAGATTGTGTTGGTGCTAAATTCTTGCCATTTGTCAACCTTTTCTTTGTATTCCATCACTGTTGTCGCTACCATGTGATCATATCGTTGTCCCTTCCCCATATTCATTATTCTCATATCCCTTTATACTTTTGGTTCCCATGCGAAATACAAAACCCTATTACGTACTACTACATTCCTCCATTGATAAAATCCTAATCTCCATAACATTCAAAGGTTGTTTCTTTCTCCTTGATTCCACTTGACTCACTGATATGTTGCCATTTCATTTCACTCCTGTCCTTCAAAACTACCCCCCATCACCATATCCCATTCCTATCGCACTTATAGGTGTTCTCAATCCCTCATTCCCCTTTGGCACGCATTTGGCGATTGGAGACAAAGACACCAAGGTCTCATTTCTCATTTTAAACAAGCTGAACATACACTTCGCAGCACCATGACTGACAACAACACATCATACAACCAAGATAGAGATTTCACCACTGAACTGCATACACCAGGAGGACACTGAAGCGCCGGGAAACCCCTGATCCACTCCAGATTTTGGCTGAGTTTTCACTGGCTGGGCATGATACATGATGGAGGATCTTCATTCCGAATTTGAGCAATTTCGGAGAAACTTTTGTCATTTTGAAAAAATTTGGCTTAAAAACAGGTTTTCCAGCTCAACGCGTAGCGCGTCGACGTGCTCGCTTATGATTGTGACACTTGCTGAAGGAAAACTTTATATTTTTGGGTTTTTCATGGTAAGTTATGCATGCTAAAGTATTTCCGAGGCATTTCATCAAGTTACGGATGATCAAAAGGCCCAAAAACACCATGAAAACTACATTTCTGCCACCTTTTGCACCAACAGGAAGTACTTCTGGGAGAATGACATTTTGAAGGGGAAAATGAGCTCCAAATTTTGAAATTCCACTTGTTCTGGATAACAGACATCCATGGCTTTCGAACTAGCTATTGTGAGTGTGATTTTGATATCGAGAAGTGCCCCAAAAGTAGGCTGAAAGGCGCGCGACGCATAGAGCTCAGGCGCGCGGCGCATAGAGATTTTTGGTCAAATTTTCACTTTCCAGCTCAAAATTTCGGCTAGTTATGACTAGTTTCACCTCTTGATGTGATTTTTGACCCAGATTGATGTAATTTGATGTACATGATGTAACTTTGGCACTTATTTACCTATTCTAGTTGATTCATTAAAAAAATAGTAAAAATTTAATGAATGGATCAGTTTCCCTTCTTTTAGAGGCAAGTTGTTTTGGATGCCTAGATTTTAGTTCCATGATTAGAATTAGTTCAAACTGCTCCTAGAAGGAGGAGCTCAACTGATAGAGGCATGGGAAGGGGTTATGATGGTCTATAAGATGTATTTTCTCAGTCATTTTTAGAGGTTGTACTTTTGGGAAAAGCTTAGACTCTATTGTACATTGTATCTCTGAAATTTTGGCAAAGGAAAGACCAGGGTTTTGCAGCACTGTTTGGGATTCATGTGGCTTTATGTTTTGATGGTGTGCCTCTCTGAGTAATTGTAAGTTTATCTAGTGTTTTGTGTATCATATTCATGCTTCTTCTTCTGAATTTAAAACAAATGAGTGATTAAGGTGGAATTCATAGCTATTACGCTCTGCCTTTGAATTTGTTTAAATTTCCATGTTTTCTTCAGTTTAAGGAGAATCCTTGAGACTTCCTTGCTCTCCTTAGCTCCTCACCTGTCTGATCTACCCACCTCACTTGCTTTAAAGCATCTAAATGATTGCCTTCCTTGCCCCAATCAGATCTCTACAGAAACTGTGCCTCATCCCCGAGCCCAAATTGCCTTTCCCATTGTTTTCAACAAAACCCTAAAAACCCAAATCAAATCAAACCCCTACACTTAATACCTAGCCTAATATCAGTTGTAAATTTAGTCATCTCGAGCCTCATTGATTATCTTTTCCGAGATAGACCCTGAGAGAGCCCTCTCCTGTCCTCATAGGGCTAGCTACGAGGTTGAGCATGGTTTGATGTAGCCTTGAGTTTTACCTTATTTCAGTGTAAGGTAGATTTGAGTGCTAACAGCTAGTAATCGAACCATTTGAGTGTTGGGTGCTTGATTTTGTTGGTCTGATCAACCCATCATCAAACGAGAAAACATATATTCTGGTAGCAGCCAAGTATGTTACCAAACGGGTTGAAGCAGAAACACTTCCAAGAGCTACAGAAGACTTTGTCATTCATTTCCTATTCCAAATATTTGTGCGATATGGCCTCCCAAGGGATATAATCACGAATGGAGGATCACATTTTGCAGGTAATAAAATTGCTGCAACATTAAAAAACTACCACATTCAGCACAAGATTACCACTCTGTATCATCCACAGGCAAATGGCTAAGTAGAGAGCACAAATAAAGTGATAGAGGAAATATTAACAAAAACCATTGTGTCACATAGATGTGATCGGGCTACAAGATTGCCAGAAGCCTTGTGGGCATACCAGAAAACATGGAGAAACACCACCAATTATTCACCATATCAACTAGTATTTGGAAAGGAACTCCATTTTTCCAATAGAGTTCGAAATACAAACATCACAAGAAGTCGGTCTAGATTTAAATGAGGCCCAAACTAATAGATTACATCAAATTAACGAGCTAGATGAAATTAGGCTCTTGGCTCTTCAACATACTGCATTAATTCAGTGGTAGAGAGCAAAATGGCACGATGCCCTAATCAAAAAGAAAATCTTCCACGAAGGATATTGGGCACTCCTATATGATTCCAGGTTTCATGATTTTCGGGGAAAAATTTAGACTTGCTAACTTGAGTCGTATGAAATCTAGAAAGTGCATGACAATGGCACCATTACTTTGAATACTATTGATGGATTTTTACATACCTTTAAAGAAAATGGCCACCGAGTGTGACTGTACCATAAATCGCTTACTTGGGAATCCTTCTACCATCAACTCCGGGAAGATTCTGACATGCAGATTTTGGTTGAGGAAGAGATTTCTTCTTCACCTTTGGTTGACTAAGTAATTTTATTGTTTTTAAATTTTGTACAGAACTTTTTCTGTTTTGCTTGTGTAAATTACTTTCTATACAGATTTCTGCATTTACACATTTTTTTTTATTCTGTTGTTCCTTTCCGAAGGAACAACACTTTCGCCCTTTTGCTATTCCTTTTTGAAGGAATGACACTTTTGCATTTTGTTGTTCCTTTCCAAGGAACAACATTTTTGTCGTTTTGATGTTCCTTTATGAAGGAACAACAATTTTGCATTTTGTTGTTGCTTTCTAAAGGAACAACATTTTCGTCGTTTTGTTGTTCCTTTCTAAAGGAACAACACTTTTGTATTTTGTTGTTCCTTTCCAAAGGAACAACATTTTTTCCGTTTTGTTGTTCCTTTCCAAATAAACAACACTTTTGCATTTTATTGTTCCTTTCCGAAGGAACAACATTTCCTCCTTTTTGTTGTTCCTTTCCGAAGGAACAACACTTTCACGTTTTTTCACATTTTTTCTGTTCCTTTCCAAAGGAACAACACTTTAACGTTTTGTTGTTCCTTTCTGAAGGAACAACACTTCTGCATTTTTGTTGTTCCTTTGGAAAGGAACAACACTTTTGTCTTTTGATGTTCCTTTCTGAAGGAACAACACTTTCATTTTTTGTTGTTCCTTTCCGAAGGAACAACACTTTTGTTTTTTGTTGTTCCTTTCCGAAGGAACAACATTCCACATTTTTGTTTCGCACTTGCTTTATTTGTTGTTCCGATTAAGGAATAGTTGTTGTTCCTCTTAAGCAACAACAATTTCGAGTATGTTTTTCTTTTTCTTGCCATTCCTCTCAAAGGAATTGCGGTTTTTGTGTGCAAATATTCTTTTGCTGTCCCTTTAAAGAAACAACAGTTGTTTCATCTAAAGAACAACACCTTTTGAGTGCATTTTTCTTCCTTTTGTGTGTATGTGTGCTTCACCATTTAGAGGATTTTTGTAAGCGATGGTCATCTAGGGCACAACTATACATTTATGCATGAATACAAAAAATAGAGGATACTGAAATGAGCAAACCAAAGAAAAATTGTTATCTTTAAAGAAATTGCTTTGAATTGATAAGAAAAAAGAGGAAAGGGCACAACTATTTATATCACTTTACTGTCTTTATTTTCACTAACACCAATTTGATTGATAATTCTTATCATGATGGTTCTTTCTAAAATCCTCATAATTCTCTTTGATCATTATTATTGAATAAGAATAAGGGCATATTTTCCTCTATTGAGATTTTCAGACTTCTTCCACCATCCCTACTCTTAAGGAGTGTTGAGCCACCCTTTGTATATAAATAGGAAAGTGCTATATAAAATAAAAAAAGAAAAAGAAAAGATGTATATCTATGTGATTACTAACATGATTTGTCAGATGAAGGATAGGGGGTCTCATCAAGAGCCAACCTACCATGATCATAAGGAAGAAAGTGAAGTGGCATTTCCAGTATGGCCACCACACTAGGGATATAATCTAAGAGGCACATCAGGAAAATTAAAAGTCCTTGGAACAGGAGGTCTCATCATGAGTTGGCTTGTCCACCTTTCACACCTTGTTGGTGAATGGCATTGTGATTCATCTGGTTACCAAGCCAACACAATGGCCTCCATTTTGACATTGCACAACACTTTCCTAGGCATACAAAAAGGATTATGGTTCCAAGGGTGAAATAAGAAACTAGGTCAAGGTTATGGACACATGTGGGCAACAAAGCTCTGCTAATGGTATTGAAGTCATATTTTTCATACACCAATAGTCACTATAAACCCTTCTTATATCTTTATAGTGATTTCAAATGAGATTATGTCATATAACCTTTTCAAACCTTTGATACATGAAAATCATTTATAAATCAATCATAATGGTTAAAGTGCATAATGATCGCATAAGAACTTTTGCTCATGTTAGTTGTCCTATCCTCTACTTTTTGCATCATATCATGGCATTTCCATATTTATTAGCAATTTCCATCATAAGCCTCAATTTCAGTAATCCACTCATTTTTGTAAACATGTCATATATCTATATGTTGTTATTTATTCCATTGTACGATTGCAGTTCAACATGTTGCTCCTCTATTTGACGACCAAGGACGACCTATCACATTTCAAGGGGGGTGCGGGTGATCTCCATGATTCACTGGCATACATGTCAGCTCATTATTCGGAGGTATTATGACTTCACCAAAACTCGGGAATAGCAAGTCTAACGGTATTGTGTTTTCCAATATGCATGGCTTACTGTTCCAATGCCATTTCCATGTTTTGCTTTGTAAAAATTAACAATGATTTAAAGTCTGAACATCTTGCTGTTCCATCATCTTCTCTGTGTTTTTTTAACAGTGAGATAAAAAATTGAGCAACTTGCTGTTCCATCGTCATCTCTGTGTTTTTACAGTGTGCTAAGATTGAATAAGATGGGAGGAATATCAATTCACAACGAGCCACAGGTGTTGATGGTCTCTGACACTGCATGCAAAATCTTAGCAAGGGCAAGATGGATAGCCTACCTTAACCATCTACATCAATCTAACGAGAAGGTGGAAATTGAATTTCTGTAGAATTTGCAAAGAAATCATTCCATGGTGAGAGGGAGATAAATAGTAGTAATAGATGACATAATTGCTGAAGTTTTAGGACTGCCAGCCGTCGGACCTGTATGGACTCTAAAAACCGTGAGACTGCAAGACGCCATAACCATTTTTTGGGAGGAAGGGCAGAACCTTACTGTTAAAGGAAAAGGAGCCCTACCGGCAACCCTGGGAGATCCTTGGGCAGAATTGGTGAGAATTATCCAAAGCTACATCACATGCGATGGCAGAAACGATGTGGTAATACCATGCCATCTCAAACTATTAGCCATGTTAAAACAAAAATGTGTTGTGAATTTGCCTACGTTCTTAAATTTTTTACTGCATGATGTTGCCCGAAGTATAAGAAAATCTCACCATGTAGAATCAGTAGTAAGCCATCATCATTTAATTCAATTGATAGTTAGTTACAGTCTTTCCCAGCAGCAGAGTAGATGGGAAAATTTGATTTTCTCGATAGATGGGGGACTGGCCTTGCCAACCCCAAAATGAAAACACATTGCTAGCACATCAATTAGACTATTGATACGAATACAATCTATCAGATTGGAAAGAAGCAAAGGAATGTTGGGAAATTCCCAGGGGAATAGTAGCCAGCCTGTAGAAATACATGATTCAGAAGACGAGCAACCCCCACAACTTGAAGGAGGGGAAATGAGGAAGAATTAGAGGAAAATGAAGAAGAAGAGCCAGAGGAGGAAACTAAGCAATCCGGTCAGGAAGAAGGGGAAGAAGCAGAACAATGCAGTGAAACCCCATAGCAAGACCCTCTGTAAGAAGATGAATTGGCCCAAAGTTTGGCCAATATGGCGAGTATGTCCAACCTCATAGCCCACTCAACCCCCATACCGAAGAAGGGCCGAAGGAACACTCTGCTCATGATAAGAGTGCGTCTGAGGAGATGTGTGATGAGGAAGAAGAAGAAGAACAGTCCTAAGAACACTCTGCTCATTATAAGAGTGTATCTGGGGAGTTGGGTGATGAGGAGGAGGAAGAAGAACTATCTCAGGAACACTCCATTCCTAGTCAGAATACCCCTAAAGAAATGCACAATGAAGAAGAAGTTGAAGAAGAAGTTGCCCAAGAGATAACAGAACAAACCACGGTTTCTAGCCCTGAAAAACTTGATCAATAGAACATAGAAGAAGTGTTCCAAGAAGGAAACATGGAAATTGGCTAAGGCGATGGTACAATACTTAAAGTACAAAGCCCAGGTCTGAGAAAAGTAACAGCTATTCCTTCTAAGAAAACAAATGAAATTAAAAAGTTGCGAAAGGAACAACATAGATTGCTTAATGTAATTAAACAACTTTTCCAACAAATAAGAGTCTTACAAATGGGGAAGAACTCAAAAAGAACCCCTAGGCAAAGCATGCAACCACCCAGGAAAAACCCCATAAAAAAAAGACCAAGAGGACTCAATTCAAACCTATTATTATTGAGAATCACAAGGAACAACATTTGGTGGTTGCAAATGTGGAAGCACAAATAGACAACACACTAGTTTGTGATAAGGAAGTCTAGACATACGTAGTGTCCTCTAGCATTACGACCAACCGAACAATGCGTGAGAAGGAAATACAAACTGTAAAAACCAGATGTCACAATAAGGAGATCCAAGTAGATCTCTAGCCCAAAAATGTCATGATGGATAATGACCCGAGGATAGTAACTCTGCAAAAAGATCTGGCACATGGCCAACAAACAATAGAAAAACTCACAGAGGAAACTGTTTCTCAAGAAAAATATCAGAAGTTACAACAACAGCTAAAGAACATCAATGCATTGGAAAGCCAGGCCTTCAATGGATGGCAAAGGGCAGAGGAAAAAGTCAAAAAGGTAACCCATAGACTAGACACAATTATGAATCAAATGGATACCTTATGTTCTCTGTATATTGATGTTCTAGCGTGTAGGGCACCCGCCAAAAACTATGCTTTGTTTTTGATGGAAAGATATTTACAATTGAAAATTAAGGCTGCTGTTGAGGAGGTAAATCCCCTCTGTGGACAGAGGCGATCCCTACTAGCCCAGACCGGGTCTAGCAAAAATCATCAAATGCTATAGTGCAAGTTCCTAATTGCAAATTAACAGACCAGCGATGAAGGCCTACCTGGATTCCAACGCTATTATTTGTAGGAGAGGTGGTGCTCTTGTTCCTCTGCTCTGGCAGATCACAATCCTCACAATATCCGTGAATGGACACCTGCACATACAAGAAACAACACAAACGCAAGCATAAATTCTACTATACGCAACTATATGTCAGTCAGAAAAGACTTAACTCATCATCATCACAAATAATAACAAGAGTGGAACCATAACCAATAGTCGTTCATTAATAATTAATCAAAGGGGAGTACAACTAATGTTCTGACATTGGATTCTCCTTTGGTGGGTAGTCAGCAACACATGTCTTGCAAAGCCTGTTGGGAATAAGGACAAGCCTCTCTCTTTGGATTTTGGACAATAATCTCCTTGCTTGGATTTGGCTTTAAGGGAATCAAGAAGGTTCTTGCAGCATGAAGCTTTTGGGAATTTTGGAATTCTGAATCTCTGGAACTAAAAAACTAGCTTGCAAAGGAAATGGGCAAGCTTTTATAGATGGAGGAAGGGGAGTTGGGATCATAACCAATAATCATGGGATTGGCCATATCATCAAGGAAGCTTCCATGAGAGGTGGCAAATCACTTCCTCTCTATGGAAATCCATAGCCGAACCACCCAACTCAAGATAGATAGCAGTCTAGGAATTTGTTAGGACGAAACTTCTGCCGTTTATTTGTTAAGAAAAACCTCTGTTTATGGTTGGCGCGAGTGCGACTCTATGACAAAGCGCTAACTGGCATGCCCTCTTTGGAGGATTTGCCTCCTTGGCGGGAGGGCTGAACTATGGAATCGCGCCAATGGGAAAAGAGCTATTTTTAGGGTTTTTCAGCAGGATATATCTTTAGGGAAAATAAAGCTCATGTTCAGAGGAATGCAATGCAAGTCTTTGTAGGCCATGTCACTTCTCATAGGTCCTGAAACAAGTCCTCTAAGATACGAGAGAGGGGTAGCAGGGACAGTGACAAATTGTTGTGTAACAGATGCCCCCTAAATCATGAGGCCCGAGAGAGAGAAAGGGGTGAAATGATTTACGAGAACATGTCCAACCGAAAACACTACCAACGGAAAACCTGCGTGGAGAAGTACAACTGATATCTCAAATACATGATATGTTTGGTATGGGCACAACCATCCATAGCAGAGTACATAATAATTTAGATCCAAGGTATGGGCGCAGCCATCCAGTGAAGATCGATAAATAGACTCAAGCATGGTCGCATCCATCCCGTGAACGAGTCATGTAACAATCATAATAATCCACAAAATCGCAGCCTGGATCTCAACAGACAAAATCCAGGGTCTTGCACTCCATCTCAATCCGAACAAAGTACAAGTTCAAGCATGCGAATATAGGAGCCGAAGTCGAACATGCAAGAACATCGTCTGATTACTAGCCAATGGTGAAAGATGTTAATAGACGCGAGAGGTACCACCAATAATGACAATGGCCCTCAAGGTACTATAGGTACAATCTACGGTGTGTGAATCAGTGAGCTCGCATTGAACACCCATAGAATCATTCGATCAGAGGCCAATGATGAAAACCTCGCGTCGAATACGAAGAACCTGCCATTGAGGCATGCAGGCTCCAAGGCACCAGAAGGGAGTCTCTAAATCAGCTTCCTCGCTAATGACCTGAAGTCGACAGGAAGTGACCTTGACCGAAGGTGGGCCATAGTGTTTCCCACATCATCGACGCAAGACAGAGGAAGATAATGTTTTTGTGAATCAAGATCATATGCGTTATTAGAGGGAGGTTGATATTTTGTAGAGGTCAACTTATCTTGAACATATTGGTGGCACGACAGTGGACTTGGCAGTATTTGACATCAATTGATTAGAGGTCATGGCGACAAGGCAAAGAGAAAATGAGAGGTCAAATAGGATCACCGAAACCCGCGGAGGCAAGTGAAAAGCGAGATGAGATGTTCCCACCCTGACACAAATGCAGACAAGTGCCATGTTCAAGAGCAACATAATGCCGACATGACAATGATTTTGGTTCCATTCTCCCCGTCATTTCTAGAGAGTACCCCAATTATTTTTAACAAGCTTGACGGGGATAGCATATGCTTGTAAAACGTCATTTCGACGGGATCCAATGTCATCAAGTTTTAACGAGTCTGACAAAGGAAGAACTCGACATCTTTTCATGTTTAGAGAGTTTGAAAAGACAACAGAAAATTAAACTGCAGGGGTGTCCTTTTTCGTAAAGTTGTGTCTCTCGAGTTCGAAAAAGTATAAAACAATACTCGAAAGAACCGCCCGACCATTACGATCGAGGAGTATTTTTCATGATTAGTGACTTCGACCTGAAAAAGTAAAAAAGCGACTGAAATCACGTCATTTCGTAACCGTTAACAAGCCTAAAACGACAAGGGCCCAACGATCTTTTCGTCTTTACACGGTCAGAAAAGAGCTTAAAGGCGACCACCTCTTATTTACTTTTAACGAGTCAAGAGGAATAACTCGGCAATCTTTTCATATTTAGAGAGTCAGAAAAGAGCTGAAAGATGACTCCATAATGACTTTTTCGTGTATTTACCGAGTCCGAAAAAGTATAAAATATAACTCATTTCATCGTTTAAGTCGCATAAAAACCTGTTGTTGCACAAAAAGCAAGTGTAAAACCCATTTTTGACAAAAAATATATTAAAATATTATGAAAAATAACTTTCAAAACCTATTTTGAGTTCAAAAAGCTATAAATATGTCAAAATGGTAAAAACAAAATTACTTTTTACTATTTACCTCACTGAAGAGTAGCAGTGGTCCATTTGGTGTGCGAACTTCTGATGGTGATTGTGACAGATCCATGCTACCATTCAGAGCTCCGTCAGCTCTAAGTAAGAGGCGCTTCCTTGTACTCCATTTCAATCCATTTTTTAATAGTTTCCTTTTACTCATTAGATATCTATGGAAGGATTTTAAAAATTCATGGCCGCGCCCATTGGCATGGGTATCGGGCACGGATCCGCGCCAATGGGCTTTTATATGCCAAAGGCCCGTGTCAATGGGCGTGACTGTTTTAGAAACAGCTGCGCCAATGGCGGAAACAAATTTTTGCCTTAAATTTCATATTTGGAAATGATTTGAATGCATTTTTTGGCCTAACAAAGATCTAATCAAGGGCTTTTGACCATATGGATGCAGGCAACCGAGCAAAATGGTGATTGAATGGAAAGAGAGGGAGCACGAGAGAGAGGATGAATTGGCCATGGAAGATGAAGTTTGCATGGACGCCCTCAGGAATTTCGGGCTGAAGAAATTCTTCCTGACACCTTACTTACGAGCTCAACCTGAGCTCTTACAATACTTGATCAGCATTTGGGATGAGAACGAACAAGTGTTCAGATTGCGGGATCAAGTATTAGAACTGGATGTTTCTGACATCTACTTTATCACTGGATTGTCACGCAAAGGTCCGGTGCCCATACTGACAGGGAGAAGACCATCTGGCAAGAAAATGGGTGAGGTGATGGCATGAGTGCGCCCAGGTGCACAATTCGGATCCTGGGTTGCGAAGGTAGACATTGCTACCATTCAGGATCTAGCACTCAGGGTGGTGCTATTTACCATCACGCGGGTTGCGGGGGCGCAGGCACTGCACGTGACGACAAAAAATCAGTTCTTATTGGCCTCAGAGTGTATGAATCCCACAAAATTTGATTGGGCCACAGCAGTGACAACAAATATTAAAAGACATCTCATGAAATGCAAGTGAGGCAAACTGAAATAGTTTGGCTACGACTCTATCCTCGTATTGTTCATTCTGGAATGATTACCAATCTTCCAAGGCCAAGGGGCCATAGTAGCTGATCTAGTACCACGAGAGCCAAGAATGGCTCGTTGGGAAACATTGATGCCCAAAGGAGGAGGGGGCCAACAGATGTCCTGGAGGCCAGAGTTTTTTAGGTGGCTACGTCGTTAGTTAATTGTAGTTGAAGATTGGCCATATGCAGGGACTGATTTCACTGGTGATCCAGATCTCACACTGCCGGAGGGAGATGAGTGGGACGAAGAGCTGGGTATGATCTCTTTTCGATTTTATGTTTTTTATGATTTTTTTGTTAATACATGTTCTTTCTAGCAACAATTATATGTGTATGCAGTTGTCGGCCCAGAGAGACCAGCCGGCATGTCTCCCATTTCACGGAGAACTCAGCCCGCAGCTGACCCTCAGGCAGAGGGTGTCGAGGGAGGAGAATTGATCCAGAACCTCGAGGGGATTTCCCGGGGGATTCCAGACTATGCTCGGCTGGTAGATGTTCCATTGGCATACCAGAGACATACAGTGGGAGTGCCTAGTCACCTCCATCATCTTCTGAGATGCCTAGTGCGTGTGGTGATGTGTTATCATGAGCACCACAGAAATTAGACACCTAGGGTTTATTTTTATGCATATTTTTTGAGGGACATGTCATCTCCGGATGTATTAAGACGAACATGTATATTTTTGATCTATGTGATGCATGCCTGCAAACATTTCGACACACACACACATACACACATATACATATGCCTATTTTGGATGGATCTTTTATATGTGATGATGTTTTTATATACCATGCAGATGTCTGACACAAATGTAATCTAATGTATTAGTTGCATAATAAACGATCCAATGCGAAATTTATTTAATCACATATTTTATTTTTACGCAAGCTTGAAAGCACATATGCAAACTATGCTTGGAAATGAATTTTATTTTTTATGCAAGCTTAAAAGCACACACATGCAAACTATGCTTGAAAACAAGGGAAACGGGCATGCCCCCCAGCATGATGTCTCAATTCGAGGTACATGCCCCCCAAGCTTTATTCCATTGAAAATGGAGTGAAGGTTGACAATATTTTGATCGCAATCGATTTGAATGAGCTCATGTTTCATTATTTTAACGAGGTTGACACACTTAAAAGGACTATCCTCGTGACACCTAGTTTCATTTGTTAAGGAGCTTGACAAAGGAAAGGAACTATGCTCCGACCAAACCCAGTTTCATTTTTTAAGGAGCTTGACATAAGAAAGCGAACTATGCTCCGAACGAACTTCATCATAATGAATAGGAAGTCATTGCTTCCAAGAGTGTCACTCTGGTGGAAGGAAAACATCTTGGAAGTGAGGACTCAATGCCCCCAGGACACTATGCACGACGACATCATCATTGGATACAGGCACAGGATAAATAGCCACGTGGTTGACCTGCGGTGGGGTAGATACAACTGGTGGATAAAAACTAGGAGGGGATGACAACTGCACAGGAGGCACCAGGGGACTAAAGAATGATGATTGATCTATAGTCACGATTATTCTGTCGTGTGGAAAGAAAACCACATGGAAAAGTGAAGACACAAGGGTCTCCATGGCATAAACATAGTCATGGCCAAGGAGAAGACAGAAATCTAAAGCACTTTGGGTAACCAGTACGTCTATATAGATAGTTTTGCCTCCCAAAGTAATAGGGAACTTCGGAAGGATCCCTAATGGTTGACTGGTTCCTCTGTCAAACGCTAACAGATTTTGTGTGATCAGCACAAGCTGTGGGGAGCCCCAAGCTTGCCAAGTAGTGGAAGGTATAAGAATGACAGATGCATCCCCATCCAAGATAGTGCCAGGTACTACCTTATCATAGGCATGTACTGTAATCTGGAAAGGCACATGGGATGGAAGGCAGAAGGTGGTCAAATGACTCCAGTCATTTCTACTTGGTGGGGGAATCGTATGATTGCCCCCTTGCTCTAAAGGAACCGAAGAAGGACTCTCTAGATCAGCTGGGATAGGAGGGTCGTTTTCGGACTCAGGAGAATCTAACGAGACGAGAAGAACATGAGCATGACGCTCTTTTGAAACAAAGTGATCAACATGTGGTGAACCCAAGTTGACACTCTCTCTGACCAATGGTTGGTCCTGAATAGGCTTAGCACAGCGAGGTTCAGAAAGAGGAGGATGGACAAGAGAAGGATCTAAATCAATCTCTTTGGTGACAGGGAGAGGATCTGAAGAGAGCCTCTGATAACCAACGGGGAGTTGGAGTGAAGAAGCTGTAAGACTTTCCAAAACAGCGGAAGCTTTATCCATGAGTGGACAAAGGTGAAGGAGATGGTGGCCTTCACATATCCTACAGGGGAATCGAATCTTCCCTTTCTTCTTACCATTACCAGTTGATAGGGTAGCATCGCCATGAGCTTAAGAGGACGATGAGGGGTAGGCCGGATCGTGATACCATACTTCTAAGATCCTAGGAATGCCAGGAAAATCATGAAGAAGATGGCCATCCTTGTACAATTTACAAGGAAACTTAATATTTTGCGGAAGAGCAGAAGGTGTTTCGACCTAGGATGTACTCGGAGCAGTAGCTGCACTTTTAGCATCTCGCTTATGAGACTTCTTCTTCTTCGTCTTCTTCTTCTTCTTCTTAGCCACCTAGTTACTTGAATCCAGACTTTCACCAGGTGAAGTAGAAGATGAGGACGTAGAAACAGGCGAAGAAGGGGAGAGGTCCATCTTGGAATCAACATGATGTTGTTCAGGTGGAGGAACTGATTGACCAGTAGTTGAGACATTAGAGACCACAGAGGTTGAGAACAACCACACAGGCAACCCAACAGTTAACCCAAGAAGGGACAACGTTGCCATGTAAGGAGCACCAACATTCCCAAAAGGAGGGAAATGACCAGGATTCCCGTCAAAGGGGATTCCTGGGTTGGTGAACTCTGGAAAAGTTGCCATCAAAAACTGAAAATCACACATGGGGCTGAAAAAGAGTCAAGACACACAATCAAACGGCCAACAAACAGAATCTAACAGGGTGTGTGATCGTGGGTGATTTAATTTTTACCACATTGAAACTAAGAAACTTCACTGTTTCATGTTTTAAGAGTCAAGAAATGGATAAAAGGTGATTCTATCACTTTCAGATTTGAAACAACCGTGAAAGGACAAGCGCTTCGTGATCCTTTCAAATTTAGGGAGTCAGAAAAGATCAAATGACTGCTTAGGGATACTAGGCAAAGAGGGTGTACCAAATAACCGTGAACTGCAATATACACCTTGGTTTTAGAAATGAAAGATAAATCAACCAAGGACTTGCCGTACGTGCAGGCAATCTCCCCGAATGTTGTGTTCGGTGTATCACAGGTATAGGGTGGTAGACTCGACTTCCTATGGATAAAGGATGATAACCTAGTGGGGTCTCCCCATATACTCGATGGTACGTGGGAGAAAAATTCTGTACTAGACCACTATTGAGTCACAGAAGGAGGAACCACCCAACCTTAAGTGGAAACAAAAGTGACTAGGTTTGACGACGTCGGAGCACGTCTCTAGCCTAGACCTCTAAATATGTTTCGTTAAATTCCAATGCTGCCTTAGTGTAAATTGAGTAAATTTTAACGTTTATCTTCAATTACGTTTTAGTTTTCAGGCCCTAGCGAGTGTAGCATCTCAAAATCTCTTAAATGCAAGGTATATGCCATAGTATATAATTTTATTCGATGAATGCTAATTATAAGAGAGTTGAGAGCTTTCACACAAACAAAATGATCATAAAACAACCAACAATATCTCTAATGCAGCTAATAGAAACAAAAAGATTTTCTTCAAAGTCACTAATCACTAATAAAAACGAAAAGCTCTAATTCACATTAACTAATGAAAAGCAAAAGAGATTTTTTTTATATCTTTCAATGTTAAGGGGAAAATGCACTAAACAAACTAAAAAACTAATGAAAAGAGAGCAATTTGAGAAATGATGATAAAAGAGAAGAAAAAAGCAAATTTCACTCAATGCAAGCACAATTAGATCCCTAAATTGACAATGCAGTCCTTCGAAACCAAGAAAAATCCCAAAGACACAAATGAGCCGTGTAATCTACGCCAAAGCGAAACAAAGCGGAATTCAAGTGAAAAAGAGGTAGGTCACTCAAACGATACAATGAAATGATTGAAAACCACTAAACGAGTGCAAGGGAGCAATCAGAAAGTTGACTGGACCAATAAAAGACCAAAAACTCCTAAGGAAGGCTTGACACACAAAGCCACTAGATGCCCTAGGGCTAAAAACATGGAATCGATAGAAAATGGCAAACAACCAAAGGATGAAGGTTAAAATCAGTCAAACAGGACTCCATCACACTCAAGCAGTCGAGAAAATGTATCCAAAAACAAATACCAAGCTCAAAAGGCTTAAAATCAAGCAAACTTTAGCAGTTCCCAGGCCTGGCGACTGTCAGGCTGAAACTAGCGCCTTTTAAGGATTGGCGCAAGTGATATATTAACAAAAATAGCACCAATTGGCACAACTCTTATGCAAAAAAGAGCGCCAGTCAAGTTTTCTGTGCCAGAATGAAAAATAAGAAATCCAAAACTAGGTCAATGATAACTAGGTAAACCAAGAAGAAAAAAACAACAAAAGAACCCAGCCCAAAAGGCTAACCAAGCAAGCAAAAAATCAAGAAACAACCAAAAAGGCAAGACACGCTCCCTAGCGGAGTCACCAAATTGTTGAGTAGGTAAATCCCCTCTGTGGATAGAGGCAATCCCTACTAGCCCAGACCAGGTCTAACAACAATCATCAAATGCTATAGCGCAAGTTCCTAATTTCAAATTAACAGAACAACGATGAAGGCGTACCTGGATTCCAACGCTATTATTTGTAGGAGAGGTGGTGCTCTTGTTCCTCGGCTCCGGCAAATCACAATCCTCACGATCTCCGTGAATGGACACCTGCACATACAAGAAACAACACAAACACAAGCATTAAATCCAGTATACGCAACTATATGTTAGTCAAAAAAGACATAACTCATCATCATCACAAATAATAACAAGAGTGGAACCATAACCAATATTCGTTCATTAATAATTAATCAAAGGGGAGTACAACCAATGTTCTGACGTTGGATTCTCCTTCGGTGGGTAGTCAGGAGCAAATGTCTCGCAAAGCCTGTTGGGAATAAGGACAAGCCTCTCTCTTTGGATTTTGGACAATAATCTCCTTGCTTGGATTTGGCCTTAAGGGAATCAAGAAGGCTCTTGCAGCATGAAGCTTTTTGGAATTTTGGAATTCTAAATCTCTGCAACTAAAAAACTAGCTTGTAAAGGAAATGGGAAAGATTTTATAGATGGAGGAAGGGGAGTTGAGATCATAACCAATAATCATGGGATTGGCCATATCATCAAGGAAGCTTCCATGAGAGGTGGCAAATCACTTCCTCTCTATGGAAATCCGTAGCCGAACCACCCAACTCAAGATAGATAGCAGTCCAGGAATTTGTTAGGATGAAACTTCCGTCATTTATTTGTTAAAAAACACCTTTGATTATGGTTGGCATGGGTGTGACTCTATGACAGAGTGCCAACTGGCGTGCCCTCTTTGGAGGATTTGCCTCCTTGGCGCGAGGGCTAAACTATGGAACCGCGCCAATGGGAAAAGAGCTATTTTTAGGGTTTTTCAGCAGGAGATGTCTTCAGGGCAAATAAAGCTCATGTTCATAGGAATGCAATGCAAGTGTTTGTAGGCCATGTCACTTCTCATAGGTTTCGAAACGAGTCAAGGCAGGGGTGCCTATAGAGATAAAAACCATTGATTACTTCATAAAAGTAAACATTATGGGGTGAAAGTTCAGCGATTGTTATGTGAATTCTATTTACATAATCTTGTGTTAGATGGAGAAACATAAAATAAACCTAGCCCTTTGGTGGATGATATCCAGCTTCAAGCAATTTATTTCTTTTGTTGTCAACCAGATAAAGTGGCTTAAAGCCTACGATACCTTCCAGAGATAGGAGAATGGGTTAGATTTGTGGGTAAGGGGTGAACCTAGAAACCCATTGTAGCTATGGAATAAACATAGGAGCTTAATGAGAACGCAAGGTGTGATCCAAACTTTGGGACCTATTCAAACAGCAGTCATTCGGAAGGGGTAGAATACTTCCTAACCATCAAATACCTTGCCATAGCAGCAACCAAATTCTGATACTAGACTTCCATTCAGAATATCCAAAAGAAAGAGCCATTCAATTATTAAAATTTTAAGCTAGTTGCTGACCGCTTGGTTATCTATGGTGACCTCATCTTGAGAGAAGGCCCATCTTGGTTAGGCTGTAGGTTCTGAATTCCAATCATTTGGTATAATGCGCCAGGATATAGAGCCTTATATGAATTGCTTGAAGGTCAGACGGGGCATATTTTGGAAGTCTTAGCTAGAAATCATGGTTTTATGCCACTGATTGAAAATCCTTCTCCAGCCTTTCCCTAACTACCTTGCATGTCAATTAAAAGTTTTTCATGAGGGCATGAAAAAGGGTAAGCAGGGGGGTGTGTTGAGCATTAGAAAAGGTATGTAATTGCCACTTATTTCTTTATCTCTTCCTTTAATTCATAACTTATTTATATTCTAAGATGGGAATATGATGAAGGATTATGATAAAGTTAAAGAGATTTGTGATCAACGTAAAATGACTAATTATTACCTTTTTCTATTCAGAAAATGAAGAAAATGGAAGATAGACATTTCAAAGGAAAAGACAAGGCAAAACCAACTACTGTCCCTTTGACAGGGAACTGCATCTAGATGAGGCAATCGAGATCGGAGTGCATGGGCTAGGAAAAGGAAGAAGAACAGCATATTAGCATAAGAGGACGAAGAGATAACTGAAGAATAATGATATGGCGAATCCCTTAGGATCCTTTGATCCTAAGGGATAGCTACCTCAAATCTATCTGTATTTTTTGTATTTCCTCCTGACCACTATAACAAGGGACAACGCTACAAGCCCAAGGGGGATTATTGTTAATTTATAGAATTTTCTATGCAATGTGAACTTTGATCATCAACTCTTTTTAGAGAGAAATCATTGTAACACTGTTTTTATGATTAATATATAAACTTTGTTGTTGTTTAGTTATTTGATTTTGGAGTAACCATAGCAATGTGTCTCTAGTGGCTAAGGGCCCGACCCTAGTGGATCACTTGCTTCCTGCATCATTATTTTTCGATTACAAGTCATGTGTGGTTTGGTTTTATTTCCTTGCTTCATTCAGTAATCTGTTGTTCCTTGACATTTCATTTATTGGCTCTGTTATATTTAATTTTTATTTGAATAGTAAGATTATCATTTGAAACTAAAATGTTATGCTGTTCATTCTGAAATCAGATTGCATTGTTGTTCATTTACAGATTGACATTACTGTTCATTTACAAAGTAACATTGTTGTTCATTTATAGATTGGTATTGTTGTTCATTTAGCTACGGTTTACCCATAAATGTGATTGCTATTCATTCGGATTATCGTTCCATTGCAACTGCAATTGTTGCTCCCTTATAACTGTAGTTAATATTTATTATGCTAAACTCAGATTACTGATTCCATCATTCTAGAGTCGTTGTGTGTTTACCTTTGATTTAGTTCGTTGTTAAATATTTCGTACACTTACTTAAGCTTGTTGCTCCATTCTTGGTTTGTTGTTCAATTCATTTACTAATTAAAGATTGCTGCTCAATTCCTTTAGATTACGATTGCTGCTTAATTCATTCTTGTAAGCTTTGTTGTTCAATATTTTCAATATTTTCAATAGATTAATTGTTGTTCCTTTTTCTATTAATTGAATTGTCATTTGAAGTACTTGATTTGGTGTGAACAAAACGATCTGCAACTGTAGAAAACACTGGGTATTGCTGTCTAGTTCCCAGATTGAATATCTTCTCTATAATTGATTTTCAGTTGCATCAGTTTACAAAGGAAAGAGTTATCATTACTGCATCCTTGACTGATGATTGTTATAGCTTCTTAAGTGAATGATTTAGTTACAAAGCATTTCAGTTTCTTTTCATTACATTTAGAGTTTGTTTCTAGCATTTGTTTACTTTTGTGAAAGCACTATACTACTAGCATTACTCTTGACAAGTGACTGCCTCGGACTGAGTACACTCTTGAGATAACAAATCTTACCTAGATTGATAATTAATGTAAGGTAAATAGAGGTTAAAAAACCCCTTTTTACTGCTCAACAATTCTCAAGAGAAGAGGTCAAGAATATTGCATACATGTACCTACCTGATGGTTGTTGGAGAGACTTGCATGCTGTTGGTGAGTTGATGTTATGTACAGGTTTTGGATGGTGATCTTGATGATCTTGATGTTGCAGCTAAACTCTGGATGAGTGTCTTTGACCTCTGTATCTTCATGTTGAAGTTGACTGCAAATCTCTGGCTACTTCATCATCATATACCCTCAATTTTTTCAAAGAAACATATCCAAATGTGTCTTGTCAATATCTCCTAGTATAGGAGGGTGCTGATGAATCCTCACTCTGTTGATGGGTTACCCCCTGTTATTTTTCTTTGATGGATGGAGGTTTGTATAGGTCTGATACCAAATTTAAAAATTATGTCTATACAATTCTCTTATGCTGCAATCACTTTCAACAAACTAGAATGGTTTTTTATGTTCCTTTCACTTGGAAAAATGTGGGGAAATGTCGAGCCCACCTCCTTAACACTGCTTGATGAAGCCAAACTCTATTTTTCCCTTTTAAAACTACTCACTGCCAATCCCATAGGTGATGTTTTGTATCTTGTAGGATCTTAGGGAATCTTGTAGGTTTTAAAGACAACAACTTGTTTTGTCCATAACTCCCAAAAAATAGAATGGATTGACCTGAAACTTTCTGAGCATGTTTCCATCATCATTATTTACCTCCTCATAAAAACAAATTGGTCAACGAATGCATGGATATTGAGAAAAAATAAAAATGACAGAAGGTGATGGAGGTTGATTTCTTGGAAATCGTGCACTGGAATTTTCTGAAATTGTGTGAGCATGTTACCATCATCCATATGCATCTCTCCATAAAACAACTTTTTAAATAGATGCATGAATATTGAGAAAATGCAAAAATGGTTGTAGGTGTTGGAGGTTGATTTCTCGGGAACTGTGCCCTAGAATTTGTTGAAATTACTTGATCATGTTACCATCATCCATATGCATCTCCCCCTGAAAGAGCTTGGTAAATGGATGCATGATCTTCAAGTTATGGAAAAAACAAATTTATGTTCTATGTAATTTTGTATCCTGTAGTAAAATAGAGCATCCTGTAGTTTTTTAGGAAAACAAGCAAATTGAATGGTAGAAGCTTGAGAATGATGGGTGCATGGTGGAAATAGATGAGGGCGATGGATTGGCATGACCTTGGCCTTGTTGGAGCATTTGAGAAAATGAGAAGAAAGTCAAAATTTGACTTCTTTTGACTAGGCTTAACCAATTTTCCTTTTGGTACCAACTTGTTCTTGTTGCTTGCAGATGTTGGAGAGTACATGCATTCATGAAAGAGATACATCAAGAAAATATTTTATTTCTTTTTCCTTGTAGGCCTACTAGCCGCCTCAAGGAGTTTTTCAATTAGTAGGTCATTCTAGGTGCCTCAAAGGAGACTTTCACCTAGGATCTTTCCTTTTTTCTCTTTTTCTCTTTTTTTCCCAATCCATTGACCACCTCATGGAGGTTTTCAATCAATGAGCCAATCTAAGGCACCTCAAAGGAGGTTTTCACCTGAGATTTTTAATTTTTTTCTCTTCTTTTTCATTTTGTTTTCTACCGTATGCTACTTGAAAAAAAATTACTTTCAAGTATAATAATACTTCCAATGGTGCCATGTGCATATCAAGATGACAGAAAAAATGATGTGTAGGCTTGATATATGTGCTTTGGCATGTACCTGAATTTGAAAGATCAAATGATTTGACTTCGATGATATCAAGCACAATTGAAGAAGAGAGTGTTACTACAACTTAGTGACTGTCTAGAACCATATTTCGATATAATTGTGATGCCCCTAGTCCACTTGCTGATTTGGATCATCTTGGAAGATTTGATGGTAACCATGAGCGATATTTCTCGATCTTTGATTTTGTTGTCTTCTCTTCATTAAATGCAGCCCGTGATCCTTTGGTATTCTCATTTGAATCTTTTTCTTCTGGATGTGGTCCTTCAATGATATCAAGATAATCTCTTTTTTGCAATACTCTTCCTGGGTTATGATGGATACCATTGAGCTCAAGAGGAGATGTTTGGAAGTGTTGTACCTCAACATTGTAAGTGGGTTGAGCTACTTCAATGTGTGGGTTTGAAAATGGCGGTACAAGTAGTGGAGTGGGAGTGTATATTTGACATGGATGTGGTTGGGGTTGTGGTTGTGGTGGAGATGAATGGTAAGGATAACATGGAGTTGGGTATGGAGGATATTGAGCAAAATACTGAGGATATTTTGGATGGCTCCCATAAGTTCCTTTCCAACCTTGTTGCCAAGATTGGTTTTGGGGTTGAGATGGCCTATGCTTCCAAGGAAAAGGTGTCTTCCAATTACTTTGAGGTGGATATGGATAACCTTGAAATTGTGAATTAGGCTCTTGCATCATATCAGATTGAATAGGCTACCATGGTCCTCTTGGAGCTACATAAAATTGTTGCATTGGAAATTGACTTACTCCATTATCCTCTTAGTGAACTTCATTGAACCTTGGTAATGAGGAGTAACATTTAACATCATGTGATTCTACATGGACAACACAAACAACTTATTTTTTCTCATTTTGTATTCTTAACATTTCTACTTGTTCAGTTAGATTGCTAAGATTTTTGTTTTAAAGTCAACAAACAAATTTCCAAGTTTAGTTTGACTTACCGATCTTGATGTTGATTTACCTACTCTTGCTTTTCCTCTTGATATGTGTTTGCATGTTTCACAAATTTCCTCGAATGATAATTGATATACATCACCTCTACTCATGAGATTAAGGAGATCAATCCACTCATCCCTAATTGTTCTAAGTAAGAAGGTTTTTAGTGTGTCAGATCCTAAATGATGTAGTTTTCCCCTCTTAACATTGTACATGAACCTCTCTATTAGATCCTCAAGGCTCTCATATTCTCTTTGATTCATTCTAAAGATTTCATCTTTAAGATCATGATATTTATATTTTTCTATAAATATATTTTTCATATCATTCCATGATCTTATTGAATTATTCCCTAAACTCATGAACCATTTAAGAGCTTTATCCTTCAAAGTTGCCAGAAACAATCTCAGTTTTTGAGTTTTTAATAAGTAACCATAAGATCTACAAACAATTTCAAATTCAAAGAGAAAGGTTCCCGTATCCTCTGACCTTAGACCATGAAATTTTGGAAGAAAAGATGGAGGGATGTTCTTCATGTGCACACTGCTGTCAGTATCTTGAATGGGAAATCCAAGAGGATCTTTCTCATTGTCATCATCTCCATCCATTTCTTCTAAATTCTTTGCCATCTTCTTCTTCTACCTGAAAAAGTGAATGGTGATGTGGCTCTTACTACACCACGTGATCAAATGGGGGAGTGGGTTGGTGTTGGAGAATTTTTTCTTTTTATGATTGAATGAAAACAATAATGCAATGCACTTTTCTATTTTTTAAATGAAATATGCCTAATAATATTTTTTTTTTTTTTTTTTTTTGTAAGAAGTGAAAGAAAATGAATCAACTAGGGAAGAAAACAATGCATACTTTGACCCCTCCCTGGCAACGGCACCAAAAAGTGATGAGCCTTAGTATTGCAACAATAATGTTGCAACTCCCAAGGCTATTGACTTTAATTATAAACAAGAGGTTTGTACAAACTTAAGGGGTAGCAACGCTCTATGTGTGGCATACAATGTGTCCTTCCCTTGATGTCATGATGTAATGGAATGCATGTACTAAAGCCAAATCGTAAACTAATTGCAAAAAATGAAATGTCTAAAATGGAACCTTAACCTATTGCTAGAAAGAAAGTACAAGGAAAAAGACTCAAATCAAATACTAAAACACACCATTTTATAACTAACTACTAAGAGGTTTTGCCTCAAAATAACGCTAAGTTAACATGTATGCAATCCTATTATCCTAAGCATGTAGATTCAAACCATAAAACCTTTTATTGATGTGCATGTAAATGAATAAAATAAATCTATTTTTCTTTTTGTCTTTTTTCATGTGAGAGTGTGAAAGATAATCTCTTTTGGTGATGTGGCAGGTGGCTTGGAGATGATGGTGGATGTTTGGAAGGCTTGGAATACTCTTAGGTGACCTTGTGTGGCTTCTTGGAGGTTTTCCCTCAATACGGCCTCAAAACAGACCAACACAGGAAAACCTACAAGATGTACTAAAAACCTATAGGATCCCCTGAAAACCTACAGGTTACAGCCAAGAGAAAAGGGATGGATGTTGAAGGTGATGGAAAGCTTAGATAAGGTGGTTGGTGGATGGAATGAGGCAAGGGAGTGCGTAGGACCACTTCAGAACTCAAAACCAAAGTTGGGAGATGGATGGATTTGCTCAAAAAGCTTGGAGACGTTTCTTTGTGAAATGATGAAATTGGTGAGGGTTTAATGACCAAGAAAATAAAATCCAAATTGGATGGGAATTTTTTTTTTATTAACTAGGATGTCTTAGGTCCCTATTCCAATTTGAAGCACTTAAAAAGATCTTTGTTAATCTATGCAAAAAGAATAAAAAACATTACTAGTCGAAAATCTAAAAATTCGAGAACTAGTGAGCTAGTAAATCTAAAAAATTCTAAGTGAAAATGTAATGGGGTAATTTTTGTTATGAACTAGAATGTTTTTTTGATCTAATGCAATTGGAATCAACTCAATTTAAGCTTGTTAGCATGCTATAAAAAATAGCATAAATTTATTGTTCTTTGCTAAAAAGGAGGTCCAACAATTTAGATTTGGGAATACGAAGACTAATCCAAGCATCTCAATGATTACTATGAACTTCCAGAGCTTTTCCAAGGATGAAATGGTGCTCATGATCGTGCAAAATAACTTACATAAACCGTTTAACTCAATCCTACAACAAGAAATCAATAATACTAAATGCAGAAATAGAAAGAAATAAAAACTAGAGATGCATGTGAATAAGAAGTGAAAAGAAGGAAATAAAATGATACAAAAGGGCTCTAAAATTCCTGGGATGGCCAATTCAAAGGAAACTCAAAGACCTATGGAGTAGAACAATATTTAAAAGTTGAACATGACACCAGTATTCATTATTTCATCAATACAATTACATCCCTGCAAGAAAATACAATGGAGTTGCAGAAATACGAGTTCTCTCCACAAGAACACTAATGAAAATCTATCCCTAAAGGAAAATTCAACTTGTTACTTATACAAAATGATTAGTAATCATTCCCCATGGATGGAGGAAGCTTTCACCACCAAAATACCTTGATTAATGGATTCGGTCCCTTGATTAGTGGTTCTGGTCCCTTGATTAGTGGAACACATTCCTAGATTTTCTCAATCATTGGAGTTCCACAATATGTGCCATAATTCCATGATATATTTTTGATTTATTATTTATTATTGATCCTCATGTAGTAAGGAACGAGTCCCTAAATTATCTCCTCCTCCAAATCTTCATAATCTGCCCAATATTCTCATAATATTCCACAAAAATAAATAATATTAGGCACAAATATCCAATTATTCATAAACCTTCCTAATTTAATATATTAAAGTTAAAAATAAATTATCTAATGCAGAAAGATAGGTTTAATTTTCTCAAGGGTGGTCACGGGCCTTAAATTAATGTTTAATTTAGATGTATGGGCCTTAATTTATGTCTAATTTAGAGGCCCGCTAGAATGCATTTCCATGGACATTTTGGGAGGTTTTCCAACAACAAGGAAGGGACATGACAACCTATTTATGTTAGTTAGCAAGTTCGACAATATTTGTGATCTAATTACTTGTAAAAAGATCATCAATGGGAAAGAATAAGTGAACTTGTTCTTTGGATAGATTAGGGTGCATTTCATTGTTCTTGACAAGGGCATAATATTTCTCGGTGCATTCTAGACTACATTGTGGGAGAAGATGTAAATGAAGTTGAAGAGGTCTAGAACATTCTATCCTTGTACAAATGGGAAAATAGAAGTAGTCAATATGAATTTGGTGTATAGTTTGAGGGGTTAAAATCCAAAGCATCTAAAGACTTTGGATGAAAATTTGATGTATATAAGAAACTCATATAACATAGCATTCCACACTTCTACAAGTAAGTCCCCATTTGAAGCTTTTTTTTGGATATTTTCCACCTTCACCTTTGGAAATTAGATATAGACAACAAGGAGGAGGGGATGATCTTACAAGGGATGCCTTAAGGGTAAAAAAATTGTTGAAAAGATTAGGTATCCACCTATAGGTATAAGATACACTACATATGTTAGAGGAAAATTACAAGGCCATGCATTATTAACACAAAACATAGAATCCATTCAAGGTGGGAGATAGAGCATGGTTATAGTTGAACAAGGAGAGGCTATAGGGTCCTGGTAATAAAATCTAGGATTTGTGATATGGTCCCTTTGAGATACTAGTGAACGTGGTAGATAACACATACATACTCATTCTACCCACATACATGCCCATTTACTTAGTGGTGAATGTAGAGAATTTTAAACTCTATGAGCCTTCCATGCTAGATTAGGAAGAGGAAAATATCCTACCTTTTGTAAAGGATTTGACACTATATGCTTAGGCAGAGGTTAAAAATTGTACAATGTTTCAAAATACTTGTCTAGAATTACAATACATGGGTAGTAGGAACCTTTTTGAGATTGGGATGAGAGGGAAACTTCCATGCAAGCCAAAATGGTCACCTAAGAGAAGCTAAACGGAAAATTTCCTCACCTCATTCATAGAAGATTTTGGGGACGCAAATCTTCCCAAATGTAAATGTATGATCTGAATTGGATCATTATATTATTTTTCATCCATATTGATCCTTTTAGCATATAAAAAATGGAGGAATCAATTCACATGACCAATTTTACTAGTGGGTCATAGTTTGGAGAATTGGGGTCTAAATCCTTCTGGAAGAAATTTGAGGAATCGAGTGGAATTTTTGGGAGTAAAAAATTGTTACATAAGAATGCAACACCTTTTTTTATTCTACATGAAATTACCTTTCCAATGGCGTAATAATCACCTCAATTAGAGTTTGTATACAAAAGTTATGCCACTCAGAAGTTGATCTTCACATTTGACCACCATGATTTGTGAATATGCCACATAAGCCCCCATTATTCATGGAACAAGGGATATCCATGTGATCATGATGAAGAAGACTCTAGAAGATTCGATATTGTAACTCTAGTTAAGAGCTGGAGTCAAACTTAATCACTAGTAGGATATTGAGTTGTGTTATAATAAGGCCACTGGGAGGAAAAGGGCTTCCATTCTATTTGAGTGCATTTTGTTCCATATATTAATAGGGTATTTGAAATTAAGGAGGGAGAGAAAAAAAAACATAGTGGATTTGTGCACTATATTATCCCATAAGCCACGGGTCTTACTCATTTATACTTACATCCATTTCTGTTTAGAGAAATATAGAACTGAGCAATCTCATCTTCCATCTAGATTTTCTCCTAAAAGGGTTCCATAGGTCATATAATTTTTTTATGGTTGTGAGTGATTGTATTTTTGTTTGTTCTCTATTTTTCTAGTTTTCTATTTTGCGTGCATAAAATAGTAGTTAATGAATCTTTAAATCTAATGAAAAATTAACCCTGATAGTGTAGATTTCATATATACTAATATATTTTAGTAAATCATTTGGGACAAATTGTCAAGTGGAATATCCAAGGCAGTTTACATATCAGGTAGCTTCTAAATATTAGTTCATTGCCTTATGGCATCAATACCCCCAAGTAGTTTATGGTTCAAATACTCGGTAAGTGCAATCATAAATCTTAATGACACTCCTAAGAAAATGAAACTATTGATGAACAATAGAAGTTAACTCCCTAATCCTTTTCCTCTTTTCACCAAGAACATTCTCTATGTGTGTAGTATTAATTATAATATTTGTACATATCGGCATGACACAAACCTCCATACCAAAATATCCATCTTCAAAGCCAACAATTTTCCTTAGACATTTTGACTTAAATAAAGGGCATTTTTTCTTCAAATACTAAAAATCCTTTGACTATCTAGCCCCTACAATATTTTCTAGATGAATTTAAAGATATGCATCTTTCAAATGAGTAGTATGGTAAGTCTCAACCAAGGCGAGAGTGAAGACATTCTATGTATAAATATTTTTTTGCATAATTTTGACTCACAAAAGTATCCTCAATCAACACAAACCATACACATGATACAGTAAAAAAAATGTTGTATCAAAGTATCATTTTTTGAAGAAGATAAATATGAAGAGGAATTGGGTAACAATGGTTATTAATTAAGAAGATTATCCCTATATATAAAATGAAAAATAGCCTTAAACATCACTGGATCCATGTCCCAATGATTTAAAATTGCTTGTTTTCCCACAATTCATCAATACCAACCCCACTCCATTGCATTTCCAAAACACCAATTGTAGTGATACACACAAAGAGAATAAAAAATTGCAAACTAACATAATCACTAGTATATAGAACTATAAGCTTTCTAATGAGAAATGATATAGCAAGGAGGGTGCACTAAGCTATCAAGGATGAAGATGTTAATGAATAAAAAATGGCATCTATATATGATATCCTTTCTAACTATTTCAACATTCCTCCATAACCACACCATATGGGTAATGTTTGATTAAGAAAATTACTAATCCAAGAGCTCAACACAACCTTGATGGAGATGGCTTGAGACATTAATTGGATTAAACCCATTGAATTTTATTCTTTGAGGGATATATTAAATATAACTCCATCCATGGAAATACATTTTTAAATCCATTAAAATTCCCTCTATATTGATATCATGATTTCTCACAATAATTGTTCTAGCCTTTTCATAAGTAACAATATCATTTGAAATATATTTTTCCAACTCATACTCATAGTTGGTGTTTTAAATTATTAAAACAATAAGTTCATCCATTATTACTTGATTCCATACAACCATAGTGATGTAAACTTGGCTCTTATACCAATGTGTAATGTTCCCATATTCATAAAAATGTCATCATCATTATTCTTTCATGCTACCTCAAAAGAGCACAAAATAAATTTGTATATAATGTGACTTGTGGATCAGGAATCAATATTATCCACCCAAGATTCTAATGTTCCTTCAACTTCTAAGAATTTGGACATGGATTGGGTACCCTTGCTTAAGATCCATCGAGTAGGCTTATGCATGCACTAATAACACTAGCAAGGTTGGACTAGTCCAATGCCTCCTACATTTGATTATATAGTTTATAATCATCCTCTCTCAATCTAATATGATCATACTCAAAAAACATGGCATTATATGAAATCATTTATTATTTTAGTATTTCTTTGAACAATTGGCATATGACTACCAAAGCCCTACATTTGAAATAAATGGTGGCATATTGTTTCCTTTAAATTCCATCTTCTCACTTAGTTTCTTGATGGGGGCCATGGACACAGTTGCATTCTTTTGCATATTTCATCTTGGAAGTATTGTGGGGTCTATAGGAGCCTACAATAGATAGCAACAATGTTAATCCCCATGGTTGGTTGGTTTATAAAGTAGGAGTATTATCTCAAACACTCCTTATTCAACTTCAACTATCATTGCTTACATGATGCATGCATAAAGTCTCTATCTGTCTCATAAGTAACTCGATGGCCTTTGTATTCCAATAGTTATGGTTTCATTCTTGCAATCACATGTTAGAAATAAACTATGATAAATATCCATAAATTTTTCAAACAAATATGTGTCATGATATTTAGGATCTGTGAGACTTGAGTAACTTTCCAAACACCATATTTTGGTATTTTAGTTAAAGATCCATCTCATAAGTAAAAGTTTTGAGTTCTCAAAGTCTATTTCCCTAATCATAATGTATCCTTCTTGTAGAAATTTATGAAAATTTTCTCTATCACTAACCCACACTAAGCCATGCCAAACATATTACCTAGATATTTTCCACAAAATATATAGATATACCAAAATCCTAGGGTTAGGAATGCCCTCACATGAATATTAGTTCATATATCATAAAACAAATGTTATTGATATGAGATCCTACATTTCAATCAATTTTGCCTTCTCAGACTTGTTAATAGAAGTATTTTTCCTGTAGATAATGTGCACCTTTAGGGTCTCCCTTCATAGAAAACTATAATACAAAAATAACAATTATGTCACCAATAGTTCTTAGTCCTTTTCAAATATGACCAAACTCTTGTGATTACATCCTTACAATGCTGGTAATTATACTCAATAGTAAACATATTCTAGTGTGCATGGGATAACCATACTATATTAAAGAATAGTAATCATATAGAGCATTTTCAACAAAGAAACACAAGCAAAGTAGTGCCAAATTAGAAGTCTTAGTAATAATATATATATATATATATATATATAATATATTATATTATTAATATATATATATATAAATATATATATATATATATATATATATATATATATATATCTCATACTTGGAAATGAAACACGGGAAAACCCGGAGTTAATTCCCCACATTTCATGGATGGTAAAACTAGGTAAATCGTCAGTCTTTATACAGGGCTAAGGGAATCAAAGAGAGTCAACTTGTGATCAACAACTAGCAGAAAAATCAAAGAAATCCATGTCTAGATCTATACCACTTGAGCTAACCATTGCAGCTCCACTAATAAATATGTATACATATTATATTTAGATGGAATTTGTTGTCCATATTCATTACACTGAGTTCAATTCTTTGGATTAATTGTAGTGTGACTCAAAAAAATTAATGTCATAACAGTGATCTATATTTCAAACAAAGTTTTATATGGGTTTCCCTATTGCATCCAATCACTCTACATTTTAATAATTTTCTCACTAAAGTTGATCGAATATGGGATATTGAGGGTGTTCCTAATTCACACATGTTAAATACTTCCTAACTTCTTTGGTCACAATAAAGAATGATGCATTTTTTCATTATCTAAATTATAATGTTTCCCTAGCTAAGATTGTCTTGTGAAAAATAAATATATGATGCAAAGATCCCTACAAGAAACTTTCTATGGAAACATTTTCAAAAATCATTGAGAACATTTTAGAGAAAGATGATGAACTTATATGTTTTGAAGACTAAACACCGAAAAACTCATTGAGATAAAACAATGTTACACCCAACTGTAGGTAATATTTCATGGACATGACCCACCAGTAAGTGTTAAGCATTCCTTATTAAGACTTATATATTGAGTTATTACATGTATAGTTTTATATTAGTAGGTTGGCTAGAACCTTTAATTACACCCTTTCATTAAAGTTGTACCCTTTGTTTCCTATATATATATATATATATATATATATATATACGCACACTAAGGAGACCTATTCTCAAGATCATCTTATATTGTCTTTTGTATTATATTCATTGTAAAAGGAGGTTTCCCCATTAAAATGGATTGTATTGAACTACTTTTTATCATTTTTAGGCACTTGGATCATTACAATTGATTTCAAAGCCTATGATCCTACTGTTTTTCTTCTTCAATTAAGACATCATGGAATTTCACCATAACTCTTTTCTCAGAAGCTTTTGATAGTGAAATTTTGAAGACATTGACCATAAATATCAAAGTACATGTGGACAAAATATCAAGTTCTATTACAACATTGTTTTGGAAATATAGCCTATGAAATTTAGGGTTTGTGATAATCTTGAAATTGCTATCAAACAAAAAATCTCTTCTTTTCACTAGAAATTGGTGGATACTAAGGAGACATATCATGTTACACGTGATAAAAAATTTTAGATTTTGGTTCATTATAATTTTTTAGATATGGCCTATGTTAGATAGGGTTGGCAGTTTTAAAATATTCATATTGGAATTTTTTGCTATAACTTTTTTGTGAAGTGTCAAACTCGAAAATGTTCATAATACTAAATAGATCATTATTATTATTTATATCTAGAGGAATTGGAAGGTAGGCTAGTCTCATTCTCACATGATAGGAGGTCAATTCCAAATGCTACCACTATAACCTCTAGGTTCCTACGTAAGCCCCTTTTATAGGCATAGAAGAATCAGGGAGATTTGAACCTCAAAACTCCTCACACATAGCACTTCATTTTCACATCCATTTCCAATTTAGCTTCCCCCTAGGGGATAATACTAAATAGCTAATTATATTTGGAAAATTTTCCATATTTTGAATCATTATAGCTTTTGCTATATATCTTGTGGAATTTATGGTTTATAATTAAGCCTGAAATTGGTTTTAAATAAGTCAATTTAGCATTTTTTTATATAACATTTTTCTAATGAATTTTAGACTATGAAATTTTTAGAAGTTTAAAAAATCATATTAGGATGCTAGAGACTAAAATTTCAGACTTTGAAGGCCTCAAACTTAAGATATATATCAAAAAAAGGGTCAACCATGCATGCAGTCTCCAAATTAAGGTTTTGAAGGTATGAAACTTACAATTAGCATGACTTTATTGCAAGATCCATTTTTGGATTGTTGCAAATTGTGATAAAGAGGAGTACAATTATTATTTTATCATATGGAAAAAGTTGATACAATAAATACTACACCTCATATAAACTCAAACATGACATCAGAAGAAAGTGAATGCTTGGAATACAAGTTCTCCTAATTAAAGAACTAAGATGATGGAATGAGTCATTCTCACAAGATCCTTAAAAAGGAAACGAAAAAGAAGATAGATGAAATGGAAAAAAACTGGATAATATGGATGAAAATAACAAATATATAAAATAAGTAAGAAATACATAAACTATCAAGGAAGAAATACAAGAATCCATGAATTCCATAGAAAATCCCCTCTCAGGGAGGCTTCCTAAAACGAATATGGGGATCCAAGGAAAAAATTATGTCCGGACTCAACATACAGGGATTAGTATGTTATAATAACTAGAGCATGAATATTGAATCACAAAATCATGACCATTCATCACTCCAAGATCTGCAACATTAAAGGTTCAATTCGACACCAAGAAACTACTTTATTCTGAAGATTGATATGCAAACGTTTGATGGTAAAAGTCCTATGACATGGATATTTTAGATGGAGAAATACTTTTATCTACACCAAGTGTCAAACTTACAAAAGGTAACTATTACATCCTTGTATTTAGAACAAGACCAATTTGTATCATACCATTAGCTTTGTGAAATGGAAAAGGGATTATATCATATCTTTGGTCGATTTTCATGGATAAATTGATAGTTCATTATGGAATATTAAGAGAAATATGTTTTTTATTCAGTTGGTAAATATTCAACAAATAGGTCCAATTATACAACACATTCAACAATTCTAAAATTTAACTCTTAGAATAAATAACAATACAAAAGATAGTTTGTTATATCTCATTATGGGGATTTTAAAGGAAAGCATCCAACATGAGGTGCATCTATTTTAACTTGAATACCTAAAACATGTTTTTAGTATGACATGTAAAGTTGAAAATAGAAATGTGGCTAATAGAAGAGTGGTCACTAACAACTAAACAGAATATCAAGCTCCATCTCCTAAACTCACTCAACGAACAAGATTGACACCTCAGAAAATAGATGAAAGAAGAGAAAAAGGATCATGTTTCAATTGTGAGATAAAGTATAGTAAGGAGCATAAATCCAGTAAGAAGAAATTATTCTACATAGGCTATGAAGAGGAAGAATATCAAAAATTGGAATTGTCACAAGAACTATAGCTAAAAGAGACTAACCCAAAAATATATTTCCATGCGACATCTAGAATTAGTACTCCAAAACCATAAATATAGAAGGATATATCAAGAATAAATAGGGAAGAATGGTGATTGATGCAGTTAGTACCAATTGTTGGAATCACAATTTCCATTACACCAAAACCCGTAGGTGTTAGTAAATGGACGCATCGCCAGATTTAATGGATTCATGAGAGGTGGTAATCACATGTCACAAAACACACGGGGAACGTTGCTTTATTCAATATCCAACAATCTCCCCCTAGCTTGATCGAGGTGTGATTTGAACTCGAGACCTTTGGCTCTAATACCAATTGATATTTATTTTTGGAAATTATTGGGGGGGCAAATCAGTAATTTAAAACTTTACCGTTTTCTCAACTTAATTTTCTTCTTATGTAGCTAATGGTTTATGTATATGCTCTATATTATTGGACTCCTTTTGTAGCTATCAGAGAGATAAATTTGCAGATATACTTTGTTAGGAAACCAGCTCACAAAAAGATAGAAAAGATAGATCAACACCTTAGAATTCAGCCTCTTCGAGGGGGAAACCTCCTTTACATTACACAAATGAACAATTCTGGGATGATACAAATGACTAAACCTCCATTCTATATATAGGAGTCTAAGGGGTCACAATATAATCAAGCCGACCTAACAATAATAGCATAAGGGCACAAAAATAACAATAGCGGGTTTCTATGGGGCACACTAATAACAATATGGGGACAATAGGGGCACAATAATAACAATAAGGGATACAATGACAATAGTAACGGGGGAATCACTAATATTATAGTGACCTAACATGCCCCTCTCCTTCGGAAAAGCATTTTTCTCAACACTTGAGTAATTATGGATGCTTCTGTATAAAATTATCATCCTCCCATGTGTAATCTTCAACAAATAAGTTTTTCCACTTGATGAGATACTCTGAAATTGATCGATTTCATAGTTGTTGAGTTCTTGCTTCTATGACTACTTCCAGTTCCAATATGATTTTTCCTTCCTTGTCAAGTTCTGGCAATAATGTTTGAAATGGGAGCTTGTCACCTATAACCTTCTTTAAGCATGAAACATGGAAAACTGGGTGCACTCGGGAAGCTGTAGTAAGATCCAATTTGTATGACATAGTACCAATATTTTGCAACACCTTGTATGGACTATAACACTTTGGTGATAATTTATTATCCTTCTTAGATTTCTTGAGGGACATTTGTTTATATGGTTGTAGCCATAGGAATACCCAGTCGCCTACATCAAAACTTATTTCACTACGATGTTGATAGGCCTATTGTTTCATTGTATTCTGAGCCAACGTGAGGTTATCCTTTAAGAGTTGGAGAACCTGTTGTTGATGCTTAATGTGATGTTCCACTGCTTGAACCTTAGAATTTTCTCTTAAATATGATGTGATGGATGGTGGATGGTATCCATAAAGTGCCATAAATGGGGTCGTTTTTGCTGTAGTATGGAAGGAAGTGTTATACCACCATTCAGCCAGAGGCAACCATTTGACCCATTGTGTCTGTTTATCAGATTCAAAGCAATGAATATATCCTTCAAGACATTTGTTTACTATCTCAGTTTTCCCATAAGATTGAGGATGATAATATGAGCTATGAGCTAACTGAGTACCGAGACAAGAAAATAATGTTGTCTAAAAATTTCTAGTGAAAATGAGATCTTTGTCACTTACAATAATCTTTGGGTTTCCATGTAGCTTTTGAATTATTTCCATAAATGCAATAGAAACTGTACTAGATTTAAATGGATGTGATAATGCACAAAAGTGTGCATACTTGGTAAGTCTATCAACTACCACCATGATGACACTCTTTCCTTCAGACTTGGGTAAACCTGTGATAAAATCCATTGAAAGCTCCTCCCAATGTTGGCTTGGAATGGATAAAGATTGTAATAGACCCAGGGTCTTAATTGTTTCAACTTTATTTTGTTGGCAAACAAAACATTCCGCCACAAACTTTTGAATATCCAATTTAAGGCCATCCCAAAAAAATTCCTTCCTAACCCTGTGGTAAGTTTTTAAAAATCCTGAGTGCCCTCCTAAGGGAGAAGTGTGAAATTACATAAGAATCTTTTGTTTAAGTTGGGAATTCTTACACAGGTATAAGTGATATTTGTACCATAATGAATCATTTTTCCAGCTAAATGTATCAAATATACTGGGACCTTGTTGTAAATTTTGAATGAGTACCCACACATCTTCATTATTATTCCATTCATCCCTTTCTTCCTTTATCCAATTTGGTTGGATAATAGAAATGGCGCACAACAATGCTTCCACATCCTCATCCCTTCTTGAGAGTGCATATGCCACAACATGTTGCTTCCCTTTTTTGTAGATGATTTCAAAGTCATAACCCAATATCTTTGTGACCCATTTTTGTTGCTCTTCAGAGGATAATATTTGTTCTAAAAATTATTTAAGGCTATCATGATCCATTTTTACATTGAAGTGTCTTCCCATTAGGTAGAGTCACCATTTCTTAAGTGGATGTAGTATTTCCAACATTTCCTTCTCATAAATAGATTTGTGTCAATACATTCTTTTGATTGGACGACTTTCAAAAGCAACGGGTCTTTCATCTTGCATTAAAACAACATCAATTCCATTTCCTCAAGAATCACACTCCACAATAAAGGTTTGTTGAAAATAGCAACAAGAAATGCTAAAAATAACACTACTATAAATAGCATTCCAGGATACATTCCAAATTTAGTTAGTCCCTAAACTAAAATTGAGAATTGAGATTCAAATTTGATCTTAGCAATTGTTTGTAAAATAATTAATTAATTCATCTTGATTTAATTAGTTGTAGGAAATCAAACATGAAGTCTATGTGAAGACATGCAACAATTTATCTACTGATTGAGGAAGTTATCCCTTGATTAAAGGAGATCAGGTTGATTTGTACTTTGAGTTGTAATTAGTTAGCTCAGTTAATTGAGTTAAGTCCAATTATATTAGTTCAAACAGTTTGTTGAACTGATTGTGAGTTCAGTTAGTTAATGCACGCATGCATGTAAATTTTGCACTTTAGATAACTGAATATTCTCTCATAAATAACTCATGCATGTCAGTTCAGGCAAAGACCCAGTTAAGATCACATGATGGGAAAATGTACTATTAATTGCAGGAATATTCCATGGAGGATATCTCTTGCATGCAAAAGGAATTCATTCCTTGGAGATTGTGCAGTTACTTTTGAGTTTGATGATTGTGTGATGAGGCCAATTCACACAAGTGGCAATATTGGACCCCAAGAGAAACTGCGCAAGGAAATAGGAGGCTTGGAGGGCTGAGGTAAGACATATGCTATGTCTATTCAGTCTGTGAGCTGTATTGTTGGGTTGTATAGAGAGCAGGATAGCTTGTGTGCTAATGCTTTGTGTAATCTAGACATATTTCCACTTGTATGATAATACAAAGATCGGGGTTTTTAGCTGAGGCTTTCCCTAGAGTATTCTTATGTGTTAATTTGTGATTTCTTTCTCATTCTTAGTTACATGTGTTCTATTTGATCTTGCTCAAAATCGATTAAGCTTCCGCAAGTTTGTTGTAGAAGTATATCTTGTATTTTACTTTAGTATATTGCATAATCTGTTGATCTACAGTGGGAAATTCTACAAGGTTTTTGTGAAGTATAGACTAGCTAAGACCAGTGCTTGGCACATTGCCTCTTTAAGATGTTTGAAGGCCTTTGTTGCTTCTAGAGTCCATGAAAATGCATCTTTATTCAATAATGTTGTTAGAGGTGCTACTATTCTCCCATAATTCTTAACAAACTTGTGACAATACCATGTAAACCTCAGAAATCCTCACAGATTCTCTATGGATGTGGGGATTTTCCATTCCTTAATGGCTTTAATTTTGCTAGGGTCTACCTTAACACCTTCATGAGATACAATATGACCCAGATATTCCACCTCTTGTACTCCAAAGAAACATTTGGAGCTTTTTGCATATAAATGTTTCTCCTTCAATAATTTGAGCACCTTGTCAACATGTTCAACATGATCCTTCCAAGACTTGTTGTAGATTAGTATATCATAAAAAAAAATACTAACACAAATCTTCTAAAGGTTTGAAAATGGAATTCATCAAACCTTGAAATCTAGAAGGTGCTTTGGTAAGGCCAAAAGGCATAACCAAAAATTCATAATGACCCTCATGAGTTCTAAATGTTGTTTTTGGAATGTCTTCAGTCTTCATTCTGATTTGATGATATCCTGAATGAAGATCCGATTTGGTGAAGTAAATTGATCCATGGAATTGATCCAATAATTCATCAATTAAAGGAATGGGAAATCTATGTTTAATAGTGAGCTTGTTGAGCTCCCTATAATCCAGACACATGCGCCATGATCCAACCTTCTTGTGAACCAATACTACTGGAGCAGAGAATGAACTTTGACTAGGTTGAATTATACTAGCCTCTAGAATTTCTACAACCATACGTTCAATTTCACTCTTTTGGGCATAGGGATATCTATACGGCCTAATGTTTGGAGGAAAACTTCCTGGAATCAAATTAAGAGCATGATCATTATTACGAATAGGTGGGAGGTCTTTGGAAGTCTCAAATACCTTGGAATGATTGTCTAAGACTTTTTGGAGATCTGGAGAAATAGATGATTTCAATGTGGGAACCTCTAGCGAACATAATTGTGAAATTACACCTCATTGTTCCTTCTTTAGAAGCTTTGTCATACCATTAGAGCTGATTATTTTTCCTGGTTTCCCTGCAATACCCCTTAATTCAACTTCTTTTCCGTCCGCACAAAATTTCATGAAAATTTCTTGAAAATTAAACGTTTTTGTACCCAAGGACTGTAGCCATTGGACTCCTATTACAACATCAGCACCACCCATTGGAATGGAAAGAATTGGGCTATTTAATGCATATTCTTCCATGGATAGCTTGATATTATGGCACTTTCTAGAGCAATTTATGGTTCCTCCACTTGCAATCATCACTTGACACTCTTGTGCTAGATATAGGAAGCAATTCAATTCCTTGGCTATCTTACAATGAATAAAATTATGGGTACTTATCGAATCAATCAACACTATTACATTTTTCTTCTTGATATGTCCTTCTATCTTGATAGTTTGAGGACTAGTAGTTCCAACTAATGCATTACAATATATGGTCAGATTAATTTCTTCTTTATCTAGGCTTTGTTCCTGGAGTATATCCTCTTCTTTTGACATTTCTTGTTCATTTTCTTCCTCCTCTTCACAATCTATGTAGAATAATTTCTTCAAAGCACACTTATGACCTTTAGTGTATTTGTTATCACAACTGTAACGAAGCTCTTTTGATCTTTTTTCTTCCAATTGTTTTGGTGTCAACCTTGTAGGTCATGGAAGGCTAGGGGCAACAACACTTCCATCTTTATAGTTGTGAGTGGTAGGCATCCTAGTTGTCATAATTTTTCTTTCCATTTTTCTTCCTAACCTGAATTCCTTCTCCAATGAATCAGGTTCCCAAAGGCGAACCTCATGTTGGATATTATCCTTTAAAGTGTTAGAAATAATACTGAGAGGGGGGGTGAACCAGTATTAGAAAATCAATAACTTTTATATTTCCATACTCAGATTCATATATGCTACTTCAATTAAGGGAACTCGCGTGTACACGCAACTATGTTTAATGCAACTAGCATATATCAAGTAAACTTATGATTCAGTTAATTCATCATATTTTGATCTCTAATCAGTGCATCAGAACTTCATTAACCATATTAACAGTAACGAGCTGCAGTAAAACATAATAGATCATCACACATAAGAAACACACATGAACACCATGATATAAAATGGAAACCCAATGCAGGACAAAAGCCACCTGCTGCTCTCTTCCTTTAATATAAGAAAAACCTGTTCACAATTTTGTATTGGCATAGACTCATACCAGTACACACGCGCCCACCTGTAGAAGGCTACAACCTTCTCTCGTTCTCCAACTACTACTGGAAGGGAGCTACAACTCCCCGGCTCTTGTACTAGCCGATATATTTATTAGTACGTAAGCGCTAGCCTACAGAAGGTTATGACCTTCTATTTTCTTCCAGGGATCATGTTTCATAAATTTTTCGACTATATCCATCAATACAAAATCAATTACTACAATACAACCATCAACTATATCTGCACAATCAATAACTGAATCACTGAAACCCTGTCATCAAAACACAGTCACCATAACACAAACCAGAACCTAGAACTCTGCAACAACCACTAGAACCAACAGCAACCTCAAATATCAAATCTCATAATGTATACACTACTTGGTTGTGTCGAACGAGCGTGTATATGCCCTTTCACCAAAGGGAACCAGCATACCGATATGAAAATAATTACTTATATCTTCGCTGCAATTTTCAACTTCAGATATTCCGAGAACATAAGATATAAAGGATAGGACATGTGTGAGTATTAAAATCTGAGCTAATCATGATCATACCATATAATGATAATGCATTTTAGTATTCATGATCCCAGTTCATCAGCCTTCATTCGCCACATAGGTGCATCCTTAAAAAAGCATCACATACCCATAACGTGCATACTAGATCTCACACTTCATCAGATATTCATCGCTTGCACATCTTGGCCTAATGATCTTCTCCTCCTATTATAGTCTTAGGCCTTACTCAATACCATGGACCAAAACCACTTAGGACCAATAACTTGAACCAAATACCTAGGGTCAACACTTTAGACCAAATATCTTGAACCAATACCATTGATCAAAATACCATGGACCAAATACCACAAACCAAAACTTAGCTTTCCAACATGTATGCGCCTTTCCTTCTGTGAAAGTGCATGTGTACATATACATGACTTTGTATATAGTGAACCTGTGTGTATATGCGGCTTGGTCAATGGTGAACCTGCATATACCTTTCTTTTTTCATTCTTTGTTGTTTACCTGCTATACTATGATCTTTCATCTGAGAGAGTTTCCATCAAGGACAACACTTGTGTCATACTCTGTCATAATGCCAACATAAATTCCCTATGAACACATCAATCCTATGCTCCTCTAGAATATCTTTTAACCTTATGTTCAATTTTTGGAAGTCATCAATGTGCTCCATCATTGAACCCTTTTGTTTGAGATTTATCAATTGGCTAAAAGAAGTGTTGCTTTTTGTATCCTGATAATGTGTTATCATTTCTTCCATAAAAATTTCCCAAGTGACAATTTGTTTACAAGGGAAAATCCATCGATACCATACAAACTGATTTGGTTCCAAATATAAAGTTTCAACACATACCTTTTGTGTGTTTTGCACATTATGGAGATCGAAAAATTGCTCCATCTATAGTATCCATGTTCCGAGATCCTTGCCATCAAACTTCCTCATAGCAATTTTTGGAACATGGTGGGTCTTCAATCCAACATTAGAGTGTACGAAATCATGATTAACATTTCTTTTGTTCTCATCACTTTACTACCCTTTCACCATTAGTAACGATTTCTTGTAGCAACTTAATAAAATTTATCTTCAATTATTCCATCTTAGCATCCATTCCATTCATCTTAGTGTCCATGCCATCCATATTAACTTGCATGCCATTCATATTAGCTTCCATGCCATTCATCTTGGATTCAATTACCTTTTGTGAGAGTGAAATTTGTTGTACTTGGTCTTGTAATTTTGATATATCATGTTGCATTTCTTCCTCTTCTTCACGAGTCATGCTAGAGCTTTCAGGTTTCTTACTAGTTTTTTTCATTTTATTTCTTCAGGGCATCAATTAATGCTAATAATTCTTCATTATTCCCTTTGAATTCCTTCAAACTAATTTTTCCAACCAATCTTATGCAAAATTTAAAAAAACTACACACCTTTTTTCACTTTGTAACAGCTCGATATTGAATCTATTTTATCTTTGTAACTACGGATCTCAAATATGTGAAATCACATCTTGTAGTAGCCATTTGAGTCCTATTTCTAACCCCACAAGTCTGATCAATATTGGATTCTCCAAGGAAGAGTTATGCCAAATCTCCCACGATGACCTGATTATAGACTAATTCAGTAGAGAAAACTTGTATGAAGTGCCACGTGTCACTGTTTTGACCTTAGTACCTGAAACTGATATACAAAAAACTACATGCTGTCCTATTTCTCAAACTTTTTACTAAATTTCAATCTTATGCTCAGAGCATAAGTTATGATAATTTTCCCCACGCACTTGTCTCGAATGTAATTCGGTACTCTGCCAAAACCCTAACTTCCTTAGATCATATCTCCAACAACATAGCGAGACAAGCTCTGAAATTAGGAACCAAAGTTGAAAATGACTTTGGCTCAAATGGTTTTTTTTTAGCTTCTGAAACATCGCCAAAAAAAAAGTTATAGCGAAAATTCCACGATGACTTGTTTGGAGCAGCCAAACCCTAGAATCCAAAGCTTTCATACCAAATGTTAGGAAACGAGCTCACAAAAAGATAGAAAAGATAGATCAACGCCTTAGAATTTAGCCTCTTCAAGGGGGAAACCTCCTTTACATTACACAAATGAACAATTCTTGGATGATACAAAATGACTAAACCTCTCTTCTATATATATAGTCTAACGGGTCACAATATAATCAAGCCGACCTAATAGTAATAACATAAGGGCACAACAATAAAAATAGTGGGTTTCTATGGGGCACACTAATAGCAATATGGGGACAATAGCAGCAAAATAATAACAATAAGGGATACAATAAAAATAATAATGGGGGAATCACTAGTATTATAGGGACCTAACATACTTATCCAAAATTCAAGAACATTCACACAAAATTCAAGAACCAACACATGAAGACACCATATATAAGTTGAAACCTCGAAGGGAGAAAACCATGAATTTTAGGCTAAACTTGATGTGAAGGAAAGCTACTAATACTTACTACATCATATTTTTGTAGGCTTCAACCTACAAGAAACTCCTACCTCAAAGGAAGCTTCAACTCCCACAAATTTTCTACATGTTACAACCCACATGAGGCTCCTACGTCAATAGGCTACAACTTGTTCTTTATCAAGCAACAACATATAAAGGGACAAAAATATCTCAATCACAATATAAAGTCCAAAGCATTGGTTACCTGATATACAAGTTTTATATCAACTCTACTAAAAATATTTACTACTCCTTTTCAACTTTCTATCTCTTATATTGTTTCTCATCAACTTTCTCACGCAGGTTGCTTCACTTCAAAAAACTCCCTTTCCATTCAACAATGTATATTTTATAAGAAACCCTTATTGGCTATTTGTATTATTTGCAATAATATGAAATGAGACATTGTCTCTTCCCGTTCTAAAACTATTCTCAATCTTGTCTCTTCATTTTTAGTTATAAAACAAATAAAAACAAATAAAAACAAACAAATAAACAAAACAAAACAAAGAAAAAATTGTAATATAAAATAGAGCTTAAATAAAAAAACTCAACTAGTAGTGATTACAAGAGACAAATAAGATTTGTATTATCTTGTATCATACATTTTTATATTCAATGAAAGCATATATTTTTCATCTTGTGTCTCAATTTTTAATGTTCCAAACAAAACAAAACAAAAATTGTAATATAAAATAGAGCTTAAATAAAACAAGATTACAAGAGACAAATAAGATTTGTATTATCTTGTATCATACATTTCTATATTCAATGAAAGCATATATTTTTCATCTTGTGTCTCAATTTTTAATGTTCCATTTGACAATGTTCATCCTTCACATTAATTATCATACCCTTTTCACTTGACATCACTTTCATCCTTTGCAATGACATCAACAACACTCATCAACATTAATCATCTGTTGATCTCTAATCAGTGCATCAGAACTTCATTAACCATATTAACAGTAACCAGCTGCAGTAAAACAAAATAGATCATCACACATAAGAAACACACATGAACACCATGATATAAAATAGAAACCCAATGCAGGACAAAAGCCACCTGCTGCTCTCTTCCTTTAATATAATAAAAACCTGTTTGCAAATTTGTATTGGCACAGACTCATACCAGTATGCAGGCGCCCACCTCTAGAAGGCTACAACCTTCTCTCATTCTCCAACTACTACTGGAAGGGAGCTACAACCCCCCGCCTCTTGTACTGGCCGATATATTTATTAGTACGTAAGCGCTAGCCTACAGAAGGCTACGACCTTCTCTTTTCTTCGAGGGGTCATGTTTCATAAATTTTTCGACTAGATCCATCAATACAAAATCAATTACTACAATACAACCATCAACTATATCTGCATCATCAATAACTGAATCGCTGAAACCCTGTCATCAAAACACAGTCACCAGAACACAAACCAGAACCTAGAACTCTGCAACAACCACTAGAACCAACATCAACCTCAAATATCAAATCTCATAATGTATACACTACTTCGTTGTGTCGAACCAGCGTGTATATGCTCTTTCACCAAAGGCAACCAGCATACCGATCTGAAAATAATTACTTATATCTTCGCTGCAATTTTCAACTTCAGATATTCCGAGAACATAAGATATAAAGGATAGGACATGTGTGAGTATTAAAATCTGAACTAATCGTGATCATATCATATAATGATAATTCATTTTAGTATTCATGATCCCAGTTCATCAACCTTCATTCGCCAAATAGGTGCATCCTTAACAAAGCATCACATACCCATAACCTGCATACTAGATCTCACACTTCATCAGATATTCATCGCTTGCACATCTTGGCCTAATGATCTTCTCCTCCTATTATAGTCTTAGGCCTTACTCAATACCATGGACCAAAACCACTTAGGACCAATACCTTGAACCAAATACCTAGGGTCAACACTTCGGACGAGATATCTTGAACCAATACCATTGATCAAAATACCATGGACCAAATACCACAAACCAAAACTTAGTTTTCCAACATGTACACGCCTTTCCTTCTGTGAAAGTGCATGTGTACATATACATGACTTTGTATATAGTGAACCTACGTGTATATGCGGCTTGGTCAATGGTGAACCTGCATATACCTTTCTTTTTTCATTCTTTGTTGTTTACCTGCTATACTATGATCTTTCATCTGAGAGAGTTGACATCAAGGAAAACACTTGTGTCATACTCTGTCATAATGCCAACATAAAGTCCCTATGAACACATCAATCCTATGCTCCTCTAGAATATCTTTTACCTTTATGTTCAATTTTTGGAAGTCATCAATGTGCTCCATCATTGAACCCTTTTGTTTGAGATTTATCAATTGGCTAAAAAACGTGTTGCTTTATGTATCTTGATAATGTGTTATCATTTCTTCCGTAAAAATTGCCCAAGTGACAATTTGTTTACGAGGGCAAAGCCATCGATACCATACAAACTAATTTGGTTCCAAATATAAAGTTTCAATACATACCTTTTGTGTGTTTTGCACATTATGGAGATCGAAAAATCACTCCATCTATAGTATCCATGTTCCGAGATCCTTGCCATCAAACTTCTTCATAGCAATTTTTGGAACATGGTGGGTCTTCAATCCAACATTAGAGTGTACGAAATCATGATTAACATTTCTTTTGTTCTCATCACGAGTTTCCTTTACTACCCTTTCACCATTAGTAACGATTTCTTGTAGCAACTTAATAAAATTTATCTTCAATTATTCCATCTTACCGTCCATTCCATTCATCTTAGTGTCCATGGCATCCATATTAACTTGCATGCCATTCATATTAGCTTCCACACCATTCATCTTGGATTCAATTACCTTTTGTGAGAGTGAAATTTGTTGTACTTGGTCTTGTAATTTTGATATATCATGTTGCATTTCTTCCTCTTCTTCACGAGTCATGCTAGAGCTTTCAGGTTTCTTACAAGGTTTTTTCATTTTCTTTCTTCAAGGCATCAATTAATGCTAATAATTCTTCATTATTCCCTTTGAATTCCTTCAAACTAATTTTTCCAACGAATCTTATGCAAAATTAAAAAAAAAAACTACACACCTTTTTTCACTTTGTAACAGCTCGATATTGAATCTATTTTATCTTTGTAACTACGGATCTCGAATATGTGAAATCACATCTTGTAGTAGCCCTTTGAGTCCTATTTCTAACCCCACAAGTCTGATCAATGTTGGATTCTCCAAGGAAGAGTTATGCCAAATCTCCCACTCTGACCTGATTATAGACTAGTTTAGTAGAGAAAACCTGTACGAAGTGCCACGTGTCACTATTTAGACCTTAGTACCTGAAACTTATATACAAAAAACTACAGGCCGTCCTCTTTCTCGAACTTTTTACTAAATTTCAATCTTATGCTCAGAGCATAAGTTATGATAATTTTCCCCACTCACTTGTTTGGAATGTAATTTGGTACTCTGCCAAAACCCTAACTTCCTCACATCATATCTCCAACAACATAACCCAAAGTTGAAAACGACTTCGGCTCAAATGGTTTTTTTTAGCTTCTTCGCCAAAAAAAAAGTTATAGCAAAAATTCCACGATGATTTGTTTGGAGCAGCGAAACCCTAGAATCCAAAGGTCTCATACCAAATGTTCTCATACCAAATGTTAGGAAAATAGCTCACAAAAAGATAGAAAAGATAGATCAACACCTTATAATTCAACCTCTTCAAGGGCAAATCTCCTTTACATTACACAAATGAACAATTCTTGGATGACACAAAATGACTAAATCTCTCTTCTATATAGTCTAACGAGTCACAATATAATCAAGCCTACCTAATAGTAATAACATAAGGGCACAACAATAACAATAATGAGTTTCTATGGGGCACACTAATAGCAATATGGGGACAATAGGGGCAAAATAATAACAATAAGGAATACAATGAAAACAATAATGGGGAATGGCTAGTATTATAGAGACCTAACATACTTATCCAAAATTCAAGAACATTCACACAAAATTCAAGAACCAACACATGAAGACACCATCTATTAATACTTACTACATCATATTTTTGTAGGCTTCAACCTATAAGAGACTCCTACCTCAAAGGTAGCTTTAACTCCCACAAATTTTTTACACCTTACAACCCACATGAGGCTCCTACATCAATAGGCTACAACTTGTTCTTTATCAAGGGACAACATATAAAGGGACAAAAATATCTCTATCACAATATAAAGTCCAAAGCATTGGTTACCTGATATACAAGTTTTCTATCAACTCTACTCAAAATATTTACTACTCCTTTTCAACTTTCTATCTCTTATATTGTTTCTCATCAACTTTCTCATGCAGGTTGCTTCACTTCAAAAAACTCCCTTTCCATTCAACAATGTATATTTTATAAGAAACCCTTATTGGCTATTTGTATTATTTGCAAGAATATGAAATGAGACATTGTCTCTTACCGTTCTAAAACTATTCTCAATCTTGTCTCTTCATTTTTAGTTATAAAAAAAATAAAAACAAACAAAACAAAACAAAAATTGTAATATAAAATAGAGCTTAAATAAAACAACTCAACTAGTAGTGATTACAAGAGACAAATACTATTTGTATTATCTTGTATCATACATTTTTATATTCAATGAAAGCATATATTTTTCATCTTGTGTCTCAATTTTGAATGTTCCAAACAAAACAAAACAAAAATTGTAATATAAAATAGAGCTTAAATAAAACAAGATTACAAGAGACAAATAAGATTTGTATTATCTTGTATCATACATTTCTATATTCAATGAAAGCATATATTTTTCATCTTGTGTCTCAATTTTTAATGTTCCATTTGACAATGTTCATCCTTCACATTAATTATCATACCCTTTTCACTTGACATCACTTTCAGCCTTTGCAATGACATCAACAACACTCATCAACATTAATCAATCTGGTTAATGACAACAAGTTTCCTTATCATGACAATTTCACATCAATTCCAACATTACCAACATTCTACCCCTTTGGCATTGATGGAAACATTGTTATTTCTCCTTGGCTACAAAAATAATATATCTTCTTCTACCTCCATCTACCTCATACCTCCCCTTTTGACATAAATGGCAAAGAGTGGTTGTGACCAATTAGTCTCTCAATTTCATACCCCAAAACAAAATTCATAATTTTGCATGTAATAGAAAATCTGGAAGAATAAAGTTCTCTCCAATGTGTATATGATGAAACCTATTATTTCCATTGTTGCTTCAAGATGAAATTTTACCAGGAACTACAATAATGCCACTTGTGAGAAGAAGTTGCACATAAATAATTGGTTAGCCCTATAAAGGATCTTTACATTAAAGTGTATTTACTATATACCCAACAAGTAACCTAATGCCATGAAATATTATATGTGTTAAATACACCATTATGCAGTTGGAAGTGCAATCTCATAATTTTTATTAAAAAATTGGCCCCAACACTGGTCAAATACAACTACAACAAATATTTGCCAAGTCCAATATATATGCAAAATAATATATGCAGGCTAGTAGATTGTATAGTATATCCATATTGGTGCCATAGTAGTCTTTGCATGAAAAATAATATTGGGATAAAATTTTGTAGTAGTAGATTGTATAGTATATCCATATTGGTGCCATAGTAGTCTTTGCATGAAAAATAATATTGGGATAAAATTTTGTAGTATTAAAGTCGATGTTACATATATTAAAATATCAACACTTCTCTTGTCACAATCTACAGCATAACTTCCGTAAGGAATCCATATTCGCTTCATAAAGGCTCCATACTTACACTAGTTCGACATGTCATGAAACTATGGTCCATGTTTTGAAATGTTTTAATAATTGTTGAGCATTGTTGTTAAAGAGTGTTGAATAAAAGCATTGAGCGATAATTGTATGGGAAGACGCCATTGTATCTCATTATGCAGAGAAGACACCAGCAATAAAATGATAAGGAGGATTCCACTAGTACATTGTAATTAAACATTATAATATATAATGATGCTTAGACTAGGGCATAAAACATCGTTGGCGCAGCGTCGTTGGAGCATGATAATAAACACATCAAACCTAATCGTTAGAGTATGAACACATTATTGGACCATTAATGCGCTGAAGAATTAAAATCGTTGAACCATTAATCTGTAATGTGTAATGAACTTAATGTAATATGTAATGAAGCATATACACATGAACGTTAAACCAATACCATGTGAACATTGTACCATAATAATAATCAAGTCATAAACGTTGACAAATAATATAATGTTGATACCACAAGAATGCTGAACAATCAACGAACTCCCAATTGCTTTCATGGATTTGTATTAACGTTGATACCACATGGATGTTGGTGAATGAAATTGCTTTGATTAATTATGTTGGAGTTTACCATTATTTACGCTGGAGTGAACCGTGAACCAAAAATTAGTGTTGGAGGATTTCTATTAATGCTAGTGTATTTGTATCAAATTTGATACTGGCTAGATCATTTGTATTAACGTTAGTGTATTTCGAATGCCATTTCTACCTTTTAATACCATAATAATGTGAAATGATTGAAAATTCTCCGATGATATATGTGCCAAACCTAAAATATTAAATAGTTGGTCAAAAATGAAGTCACAACTTCAAGCCAATGTGATGTAGATAGATTCAACATTTGAATAATGCATTAACACAGTAATACAAGGTCCATTTGAGAGTTAAATAAACATGGATAAGTGAATTAGGAGTTGAACCAGCATTGAATTTCAGTCGAATAGGCATTAAAAAGTTTAATAAATTAATGTTGACTAATCTACACCGGTACTTTACTTCCGCAGAGAGAACTCTGCCAGTTCTTGCTTAGGGAACAAAACCCTAATAATTCCCCTTGACCAATAAGTCGATTTACACCATTCCTTTGACCAGTTCTGTTTGTTTTGTAAAGGAGAGTAAGAAATATGAACACGTATTAGATATTAGGAATCTCTCATCGTGTCAAACTTTCATGCGATAAAATGAATTTTGACTTTGAGGAGAAGAAGTGTGCTCAGGTTGGTTCTTTACAGCCACAGCGAGTATCTCTTAATTTCCTTTTCTCCATGCAAAGAGAAAACCCATGTCGATGTCAATTAGTGGACTATTGATTGATGATACCAGTCTGATGCAAATCTCATAGTAGATGTCACCAATTTGGATATCTATCAGGAAGATATTTATAATGATGGAAGGAAGAAAACAGTGATGAAAGCATCTACAATGCAAAAAAGCATGTAACACAACAATTATGGAGAGGTTTGAAAAAAAATAATAGCAATAGATCAACTATTTTCCCTTGCAGCTCGCTCAACGATTTGCCTTTGCAATATTGATAAGCTCACCAACAAGGCATTCCATTTATAATTTTTGGATTTCATAATGCACTTTCTCACGCACCAATGGTGAGTAGGAAGATTTCTTGATTAACACGATGTATACATACATATTATATTATTTTGTTGCATACATATTATTATTACATTGCCAAGTTCTCATTATTGCTCATGGAATATTTGTTTGACATATATGTAATAAAACATTGAAACATATGTATGCCTTCCACAATTATTGTATCGCAAGATTTCTATATGCCTTATGCTTCATATACATTATTATTCCCTTAGCCATGTTATCGTTATTGTTCATGGAATTTAACGCTAAGTAATTTAGCAAGAAATTTTAATGATGTTTGAGAGAATTTTATCATTATTCTAGGATATTTTAACCTACTCCAATCCCATTTCTGACACCACAATATACAAATTAATGCATGTAGTTATATAAATTTATGTTTTAAGAGTAATAGCTTAATTTTTCCTTCCATATTAGTGTGATTGTCAACATTTTATTTGAATAGACTATCACTTTTTCCAAAATCTATTGAAACTCATATTGGTGTATTTACAATGTCTAACAGTTAAGAATGTTGTACCTTGTTTTCAATACTATGTGTGCGCCTATCAACAAGTACTATCTATCTTTCTCTCTCTAAAATTTCTGCTCCCGTAAAATATTGATATCCCTAATTGCATATAGTCATTACTCCTCCTTTTCCTTGTGTTATCTTCTTTACCACTATTCATACTTTATTATTACATATAGAAATCATTTGAGTGCTCAATTCTCTTTGGGCTCCCATTTCCTTCTTTGAAATGCTTGCTTACTCTACAAGTTTTCTTGATCTTTTAGGGATCTTTTTTCTAGTGATCAATTATAATGATGCCCCTTTCAATGGAAAGCAGTGGTTGCCTTTTTTTCAACAATTTTATGTTCTTGAAATTCTCTTAGTATTGAATGCCTCTGAAAAAATGCATCTCAATGAATGTAGAGAATAGAGTTTCCAATACAGTGTATTTGAACTTTGGTCCATTTTCTTGCTACATGATATATGAGCCTTATTTTTTACAACTTGTACATATATGGAGAATTACCTCTCCTTATGATTCAATTTCTTCTTATGAAAATCTCATGATGAATTGATTCTTCATTCAATTCCTTATGATATGATATAGAAATTTATTCTTCTTTAGCTATGATACTAATGTTTTCCAATAGATTCCTTTTAATGATAATAATATGTATGATGCAATGAAATGTAGCAATGCAACCTAATCATGTCATGCGTGTAACCCCTTATTGTTATTAGTACAACCCCCTTATTATATTGTTGTAACCATGTAGTCCCCATATTGTTACTATTGTGCCCCATAGAAACCCACTATTGTTATTATTGTGCCCTTACATTATTATTGTTATTTCTGGTTATATTAACTTAGACTACTATATATAGAAAGAAGTTCTTTTCATTTGTATCATCCAAAAATTGTTTATTTATGTAATTTAAAGGAGATTACCCCCTCGAAGAGACTGAATTTTAAGGCATTGATTTATCTTTTCTATCTTTTTGGGAGTTAGTTTCATAACATTTGGTATGAGAGCTTTATATTCTAGCATTTTGCTGCTCCAAACACATCATCGTGGCATTTGCCCTATCACTTTTTTTCTGGGATGTTTCATATGATAAAAAAAACCAATTTGGGCCGAAATCGTTATGAATCTCGGTCCTAATTTCAGATCTTTTCGCACTATATTTGCGAAGATATGATCTGAGGAAGTTGGCCTTTTTGCACACTCCTAAATTTCATTCCAAACAAGTGACCTCCGGAAAATCGTCATAAATTTTGTTGGCATTATGATTCAGGTGTTGTCCTTGATGGCAACTCACTCAGAGGAATGATACACGTGATGGCAGCTCACTCAGAGGACATATCATAGTGCAAGAGGTAAATAAAGAGATATACGGAGGTTGACCTTGAAGAAAGTTCGTATATACGCAGGTTAGTGAAGCAGAAGGAGCGTACACGTATACACGCGGGTTAATAAGAGTAAAGGCACGTACATGTTGGAAATCATGGTTTTGGTCCGTGATATTTAGTCCATAGTATTTGGTCCAAAGTGACGACCCCAAGTATTGGGTTCATGGTATTGTTTCTACATGGTTTTGGACCATGGTATTGAGAGAAGCCTAACCTATATAAGGAGAAGATCATTAGGCAAAATTCGGGAGCAAGGAATGAAGGTCTCACGAAGTGCGAAGATCTAGTAGTGCTGGTTATCGGTTTGTGCTACTTAGATTGGATTGATATAACAGCGAAGGTACAAGTAATTATCTTTAGATCGGTACGCGGGTTGTATGAGGGGAAAGCGCGTATACACGCGGTTCTAGTATAGTAAAGTAGCATATGCTTTATGAGATTTGGTATTTCAGGTTGTTGTTGATTCTACTTGTTGTTGCAGAGTTCTCGGCTCTAGTTCGCGTTCTGTGTTTTTGATGACAGGGTTTCAGTGATTCAGTATTGGGTGATTTAGAGATTTATGATGCAAGTATAAGTGGATGATTGTATTGCAGCAGTGATTTTTTTGTACTTATGGATCCAGTCTGAAAATTGATGAAACGTGGTCCCTGAAGAAAAGAAGGTTGCAGCCTTTTGTAGGTCAGCACCTACGTACTAGTATATCCGCTAGTACAAGAGCTAAGGGGGTTGTAGCTCCCTTCCAGAGGTAATTGGAAAACGAGAGAGGGTTGTAGCCTGCGTGCTGGTAAAGGACTGCACCAGTACATTGTAAAAGAAGTTTCTTATTAAAGGAAGAAAGAGACGAATTGCAGCAGGTGGTTTT